>CM055830.1:12208025-12251224 GCA_029582265.1 Zoroaster sp. YZ-2022
AAAATGGGTATGATATGTTTTTTTTTTTTTTTTTTTGCCAACAGAAAAAATACTTGATACATTGTATACGCCGATTAAATTTCCATACACAAAGTATGGTGGCTAAGAGGCCACAAATCGGCAAACGCTCATACCCTACATGTATGTAAAAAGTTTTAAAGCACAGCACGGCAGAATTTCAATCGATCCAGCAATTTTGGCTGCAATTGGACACATCAATAGAAAACAAAAGAAATTAAAATGCGCTGGTCTGAGGCGACGCCACAAAGACAAGAAACGGGAGACTTTTCCTTACCTTTAAATGAATATTTTCAGGTGGGGTATGCTGTGTGTGAGCAAGTCTTAAAATGATTTGTTTATCTATCTGTTCTGTTTTAGCAGTGAGTTTCTCCAGTAGTTTCAGGCGTGCTTCACCCACATCTCGGCCAAAGAACACATTTGTTAGTTGGTTATTTGAGCGCTTTAGACAACTTGTCGAGGGAACAATGTGCCAGCTCAATCACATGTACAAGTTGCCTGCTGCAGAGGTATGGATTCACAACATTGAAATCTTGGCAAACCCCTTCTTTGGATCAAGATGTACTTAACCTATCCTTTCCAAATCCTCCAAAACCCTTTCAAAGTGAAGGATATTGAAGGATTGAGGTAACATGGTACATGCTCTTGCTAAAGTGAAGGATTTTAAGGATTGAGGTTACATGGTACATGCCTTTGCTAAAGTGAAGGATTTTGAGGATTGAGTTATTAGGCATACTTGTTTTCCATGGTACATGTACATGTTTGTTGTAGTGATTGCAAGGTCAGGGGGTCAGTGGGTCCCTGGCCATGTACATGTATCACATATTAGAAACACATGTGTGCATACATGTCATGTGCTTGCTTTACTACTGAAGGATTTTGAGGATTCAGGTTATGTAATCAATGGGCCTAGGAGTTAGGAAGGATTCAGGTTATGTAAGCAAATGGGCCTAGGGTGTTAGGGTTATGCAAACTAGTAGAGGCAATTTTGCCTGGCTCAGGCACAATCGGTGAAGGTTTCAGCTAATTAGATGCTTAAACCACGAGAAAATAATGAACATGCATTCAGACATTTGAATTCATTCCATGCAGAATTATGACAAGAACAGTCCTCCAAAATTCAATGAAACCATCTGTAGAGGATGTGACCAATGACATAACATGTTCACAAAAGTGGGCTAAAAATGTACACATGGTCTATGAGAAGAAATCATCAAATCTGATATTTTGAGATGTCAGCAGAAATGTCTTATTTGATTTTTTTTAAATAAGACTGATATTAGGCCCAAAAGTTGTCTGGTTTCTGGTCTCCACATGCCAGCATTGTTAGTTTTTTTTTCCTTATAGAACGATGTCCAATAACCACGATACATAAATACAGTAGCAAAAGACAAAAAGTCACCCACTGATTTTGAAGCCGATCTATGACAAGAAACCAGGACTTTTTGCCTTACATCTCGGATCTTATTAGTACAAAAAGTATGAATGCTGCATACAAACACATGTACTATTGCCCAGGAAAACACCCTGGTACTCTGAAGGTCACGAGAGTGTAAACAAAGTCACATGGTCCTTAACCCAACTCCCTAGACAACAAAGGCAGTTGGAGGATTTTGAAGATTTTTTTTATTCAGTAACAATGCTTAGGAGTTAGTTAAAAAGCTATTATTATTACAAAGAATCTGCTGTCCATTCTAGATATCAAACCAATGTCATATTTATTTTCCCAACTCAGGGTGTATCAGTCTTTGAGGCCTTGAGCATTGCAGTGAGTTCTGCTGGGGACACACCGGATGACAATCAACGATTAAGGATCTGTGGGTATACGCGATTCGGAAGCAGGTAAGAGATGTCATCGTTGTACGTGCTGGAGGAGTTGTAGGTAAGAATCAACCGACTTAAGGATCTGTGGGTATACTGCGATCTGTGGAAGCTAGGCACGAGATGTCAAGTTGTATGTTGCTGGAGGAGTTGTAGGTAAGAATCCACTTAAGGATCTCTGGGGTATACTCTGATCTGTGGAAACAGGTACGATGTCACTGTTGTATGTTGCTGGAGGGGGTGGGAAAAAATCCACTTAAGTTTTTATCTTGATCGGGGAAGAAGCATCGTTTTTTGGGGGAGGATTTTAGGTAAGAATCAATCTAGATTTCGGAAAACAAAACCCCCCTTTCCCCAAAATTTTTTAAAATAAAAAAAAAAAAACCTTTTTTGGGGATAAATATTACGAAAATTCAAAAAATTTTCCCAAAATTACCAAATCATATGGTTTTGAAATATCAAAATCCCATATTTTTTTATATTCATAATTTTAAAAATTTGTTCACTTTTTTAAAAACCCCTTTATTGAGATAAAATTTTTACATATCCCGATATCACCATCATGCCAATCACCAGTTTCTTTTTTGGGGGGGAGGGGAGTTTAACCTTCCAAAAAAAATAAAAGGATTTAATTTTAAAACCCCAAAACCTTTTTAGGTTTTTATAGTAAATCAAAAAAAACAGTTTATAAACAGAGAAAAGATGAACAGTTATCCCACCATTCACCCCATGGTCTAAAAATAAGGGAAACTAAATTTTTATTTTATATTTTTTTTTTTTTTACATTTGTTTAGTTTATCATTTTTTTTTTTTTTCTCCCGTCTGACCTTTCTTTTTACCATCTTTTAAAATTTCCGCCAAACAGTCCCCCTGCTTTTCCCCTTCCCTTTATCTATTCAGTTAATTCCTGTTTTGTCCAGCCCCGACCAAGACATGACTTGTTTTCTATACGTTGTCAAAATACACTTTTTAACACCCCTGAGGTTTAACAACCAAAACACTCAAAAGTTTTAACCCAACCCATTGTTTTTGGGGGCACCAAATAAATGAAAGGGACAGTGGCTAAGGAGGTCCCAAAACCACCGACTGTTATGAGTTCGCTAACTTATGCAGTACATAAAAGCTCTGGGGACTTGCATATAACTTAGGAATACGGTGTTTATTTTCCGCTTTTCCCCGATTTAGAGAAAATAAAATGTGTAAAAATTTGGCAATGCAAAAAAAACCCAGTGACTTTTCGGGTTTGGGTGCTTACGGGGCCCAAAAAGTTTAAGGGGGTTAACATATTTAATGAGGGCAATGGGCCCACCACCAGATGGAAATTTTAGGGGTTTTTTCCAGAATTCCCACCCCAAAAAAAGGGGGATTCATCCGAAGAGAATTCGGCACCCAGAATTTCTGATTAGGAAAAGGGGTTGTCTGTTTAAGGGAGTTTTTTTTGAAATGCAAGGGGTTTGAATTCAAAATTTTGGGCCCAAAAACCAATTTATCATAAATTTACCATCAAATATTTTTTTTAATGCCAATTTTTGGGTAAATTCCCAGTAAACAGAAAGGATGTAAGCTTTATGGTAGATTTATTGATTTTTTGGACATAAATCATCTTTCGGATGGAGTGATGATTTTGAAAAGGCCGTTGGTTTGTTGTCCCCCCTTTTCCCAAACCCCCCACTTTTCTGGGAGCTATCAACCCTTTCCAAAAAAGAGATAAATAAAAGTATTTTCAATTTTTTAAAAATTTTTTGTTCGAGGGAACAAAAAAATAGTTTGTTGTTTTTTAATTCACTTTGGTTTAATGGTCCTGGAAGGGGAAAAGAAAAATGAAAGATCTGCCCCAAAAACGAAGAGATCGAGAAATTTTAACGGATGGAAATTGTTTTTTACGACTATTTGGGGGGAGTTTGGAGGTGAAGTTTTAAAATGTTCCTTTCACCAGTCCCCCCCTTTTTTTATCTTGTGGTAAAGACTTTGACAAACTTTTTTCTCTTGAAAAAAAAAAGTATTTAGTTTGGTCCCACTGACTCCCATCAACATTTTTATTTTTTTAATAAAACATGTCCAACCAGCCAAAATTAGGGGATCCAATTAAATTTTCCCCGGTTGTCTTTAAATGACTTTCAATGGGGGTATGAACATTTCCCCAAATTTTGGGAGGCCTCTGAGCCACCATATTTTGTATATAGGAAATTTTTCCATTTCATAACCGTATCATGCACTACTTCAAAAAAAAAAAAACCCCAAAATAAAAAGCTAAGAAAAAACCAAAACATTTTAAATTTTTTTCCGGGAAAGTCCATGTTTTTTTAATACAATTGGGATCATCTTTTTTTCCATAGGATGATGGAAAGATTGGCATGGTGGCTGAAAACCCACGGGTGTCTTAAAAGGTAAAAGAAAAAACGAGCCTGGGAGAGACGATCCGCTAAAAGGGGAGTGAGAAACATCCCAGTAGGGAGACGACCCCCAAAGCACATTTGGGGAAAACTTTACCGGGTGTGAAATGACAGTTTGGGGAACAAATTACTGAAAACCAGAAAAGGAGAAAATGTTCATCCGAGAATGAGATTGAAGGCCCCAAATTTGGGAACCAAGACCCCATCTTGAGGGAACGGGAGGCCTGAGCACGGGTTGTATTAACTTGTCTGTGGTGGCTTCATCCAAATGCAGCAACGATAAAAAAAAAATGAATTTAAAGGAGAACTATCATTTTGAAGACAAAATACTGGGCCACCCAATTGTATCTGAACTGGAATTTAGTTACCCAAAGCTATCCCATTTTCCAAAAGAAACGTCCCCCCCCTTTTTTCTGGTCTATATGTATGGGAGGTTAATGCTAGTCTGTGAGTCGATTAGTCCAATGAAGCAAGATTTCAGAAGTTTTCACCCCCAAAAAAAACTTGTACAGGGGAAGAGGATAAGAAGACTTTTCGACACCGAAAAATTTTTTCAATCGATCGGCCGACATTTTAAGGAATCCCGGGATTTGGAGATTTGGAGTTTTGAAAAGGTTCATTCATATTTATTTTTGGGAAAGAAATGACACCAAAAATGAAATTTACTTTGTGTTGATTATAAAACCCCCTTGAAATGTTTCTTTCTGGGGGACAAAACATTTAAAAATTTGTACAGGTTGATTTAATACTAATTTTGAAAGTAAATTAATCAAATTAGGATGTTGAATAAAAGAAACATCTGAATGTTTTTTTCTTCTTTTCCTTTGAAACCACAGAAAAAAAACAAACTGTTAGGTTGATTTCAACACATTCGGAAATTTTTGGGGTATGGGCATTTATATTTTTTTACAAAAGTTAAATCTAGCAAGGGGTTTCCCAAAAAAAAAATATGAGTTTAAAAAACTTAATAATCATAATTTATGAAAGAAATAAATATATATTTAATTTTATTTTTATAATATTGAATATGAAAAATAAAAAAAAAAAAGTCGGTTTTTGGTCCAGCACACGCCAGCTTTTTTATTTATTTATTAAATGAGGGCAAAAAAGCAAAAATTGTTGATTTGTTTTTAAAAGATTTTAAAAAAGTTTGCGATTTAGTGACGAATTTAAAGGAATTGGTCGGTTCCCAAAAACCCCCATATATATATTTTTAAAAAAACAAAATTCACCATGTTTTTGAAGCCAACCAAACCAGAAACTGAGCCCTTTTATTTTTTTCCCCAAACGGTTTTTATCATATTTGGGAAAAAGTTTTATATAAAAGTAACAAGGGAAATTTAAAACCAAAATTTATTAATAAAAAAATTTTTTTTTTAATTAAAAAATTTTAAATTTTTAATTTTTAATATATATAATATTTAAAAAAATATATATATATAAATTTACACAGCCGAAATATAATGATCCCAAAATTTTTGGGGGAACCCGGTTTTAAAAAATTTTAAGAAAAAATTTTAAAAATTTTTTTATTTTTACGTTTTGGGATATTGATAGTGAAGTTCAACCCCTAAAAAGTCTCGGTTATAAAAATCATTTTATAAGTTAGTGAATTTTTCAACATCCGAAGACAGAAAATTTCCATGTTTTTTTTTATGTGAATATTTGATACTTGAGATACAATTGTTTAACAGCAAAGCATTTGTTGTTTAAAAAAGTTTTTTCCAAGTAATGTTTTAACATATTTTTACGAAAAAAGGGGAAATATTATATACATGTTTGTTTTTTTTATGTAAATTAGCAAAAATTGTTCAAAAAAATTTGGGGTTTTAAAAACAACGAAAAAAAATTTTAAAATATTTTAAATTTTTTAAATTTTTATACAACCATAAATTTTTTGAATATTATAAATTTTTAGGTTTTTAACGAATAAATATATGTATAAATATAAAAATTATGGACACAGTTTTTATTTATTTAGAAATGTACCAATTTTTTTTGTGTATTAGGCAAAACCATTAATAATTTTTTGGGGCTGTTTGATGAAAATTCTTCTCAGGCACTCAAAAAAGGGTTGCCCAGTCCCAGGGGCCCCAAAAACTTGGGGAGAGGAGGGGGTATCCTAGTGAAATGAGGCCCGTGGGAAAAACACTTTTTAAATACTTAACACCATTCACCCCAAAACCAAAGGGGGGAACCTGAGTTTTACCGGGTTGTTGTTTTTCCCTTTAATTTTCTTAATTTTCCCCCACATTTGTCTTTTTAATTAACGGGGCATCAACCGGTTTCCGTCGGCTGTCATAGACTTGACCTCCAGCCCTGAGGGGTTGTTTCCAGCATCCCTTGTAAGATGAACTGCCTTGGAAGTTGTGCCCATTTAAAAAATGAAAAATGAATTTAGTTAAAAGGGAATAATTGTTGTTTTTTAGAACTTTAAAAAAAATGTCTGGTTTTCTTATGGGTCGATTCAAACCCGGGATAGACGTTTTTTTTTTTTGGTCAACCATGAGATACATTTTTATTGAACCAGCCCAAAATTTCCAAACACAAAGTATGGTGGCTGGGGCTCACAAATCGCGCGAAAATGAAATACCTACGATGAAAAACACATAAAAAAAAGATCCATTTTTGGTTACACATTGTTTTACAAAAAAAAAATTAAAATGCAGGGGTTGAGACCAGAAACTGGAGACTTTTGGGCCTTCATTTTTGAATGGGGAAGTATATGAATGGCGGACATTTTAATGAATGGGGGAAGTTACATGTATAAATGGCGGCAAAGCTCATGTATAGGAATGGCACAGTTTTAATGTATAGAATGGCGGCAAAGCTTATTATATGAATGGACAGCTTACATGAAAGAACGGCTTTTTTAATTTATTGAAGGGGACGCTTGGAATGGCGGAAAGTTTTTACATGTATAGAATGGCGGCACAGCTTCCATGAAGGCCCAATTTTAATGGGGCGCGGCCATTTGTTATGAAGGGGCACAGTTTGCTAAAATTTAATTATATTGCCCCAATCGAGCTGATCAGGGCAGGGGCCCCCAAAGTTAAATGAAATGGGCCCGAAAATTTGGCTCAACAGCAGCAACGTCACATGACCTTTTTTTTGTGGTATTTTTTTCAGTCACCGGTTAATCTAAACCAAAACCCGATTCCGCCCTATTGACGGGCGATATTGTATTTTTTTTTTTTTAAGGGGAAAAGTCACCAATGGGTTCTTTGTCATTTGAATTAAACTTTTTTTATTTTTGCATGAATATTAAAATTATATTTTAAACCAAAGGGGTTTTTTAATTGTACTGAATTTTTACTGACGACTGAAAAAGCCCAACCTCAACCCGGTTAAAAAGTCTCACTCTAGACGCTGATTCGTTAGCATATTTTTTTTCCCCCAAAAAACAAATATTTTTAAATTTTCTTTCTTATCTATACTATTATTCGAATTTTAAACCATCAATTTTTTTTGATTTTTTCCGAAATTATGATGAAAAAATTATTTCTAGTCCCACGATCCCATGACCAGCTGTTCTTAGTAACAGTATCCACTATCGACAATTTAGTTCGTTTTGATATTGAAATTGTCACAAGGGGGAGAAGTGGGATGAGGCAAGAGAAACGTCAAAAACCCCAGGATGAGGTTGGATTAACTGATTTTTATTTAAGTCCTGAAACTTGAGTTTTGAGTTCAGATCCGAGTCATGAATCGATGTCTAGTACAAGTGTCAAAGTCCCGAGTCACAATCATTTCAAATTTTTTAAAAGAAAACAAAAAATTTTTATTTATATTTTAATTTTGTTTAAAATTTTAAAAGATTCCCCGTTTTTTAAAATTCTTAAATTTTTGAACTTGAGCGATTTTAAAAAAAAAAAATGTTGTTGACAAAACACAAACCCGAGCCCGATCCCAGTCACTTATGGGGACTTGAGTCCGAGTCAAGAAATGGATTAAATAGAGTCCAATTGAATGTTTTATGTTGGTGTTTTTTAAATTTATATCGGTGAATAAATTAGATTGAAGTGAACTTGAGGTCATCTTGTGTGTGAGATATGTTAGACCTTGAAACAAATAGAAACCCGGGAAAATTTCTTTGTTCCCGATCCCAACAAAAAGGGGCGGGAAATTTTTAACCTTAACTGATTACAATTGAAAAATTGGGAAAAAGGGGAAAAAGGGGTCTCTGAAACTGTCATTATTTGAAGGAGATAAAAAAAACGAGGGAGGAGGGAGGATAAAACGTACCGGACCCCGATGGTAGTATAATTGGGAAAGAATGATCCGACCCGACTTTTTAAAATTATTTTGCAACCATAACCAGTTAAAAATGATTTATCCATTTTTTACAGAAAACAAAACTATCTTTTTAAATCCACTTATGATGGTTTTCGACTTATTTCCTTCAACAAAATCCCCCCAAGGGGGCTCCATGGGGGGTTTAAACAACACCCCTTGATAGCAAAAGGGAAGGAAAGGCTTTTGAGCAGAGGCAAAATGCCCCGTTGGAAAAAGGCCGTCGAAAACGGTTTTTTTCCCCCCCAAAAGACGAATAAGTAACCCTTTTTGGGACGAGACCAAAAGAATTTGAATAAAAATTTTCGATAGGTTAAAAGAAGTCCCAAATTAAAATGTCAATTTTTATTAAATAAAGGGTAATTTGAAAAATTTTAATTTTATATTGTTTTTGGGGGTTTTTTCTTTTCAGCAGCGAGAACCAGGACTATTTAAAAAATAGGCCTATGACTGATGGAGGGGGTCTTATTCTACCTCCACCTCCTGGGATGAGGCCAGAAACCCGTCATTTTTGGAAATACGGTGGTTTGAATACAAAACCCCTTTTGAGCAAATTTAATATTTTAAAAAAATACACTGACATTATTTCTGGGACAATGTGTTGTGTTTGAAATTATTTTCCAAGCCATTTTCGTTGAAATACTCATACTGTTTACATGTTGGTACACAATGAGCTAACAATGCAAAAACAAATTTCATGACGAAAACACTGAGTCAGCCATGATTAAGGGTCCGTTGAGTTATTGGGGAACAGAAAAAAATCCCCTTTACAGGGGCCTTTGGGGAAGGGTTGGGAATTTAAGTTTTAATAGTGTTTGTCAAAAATGGAAATCACTTTTTTAGTACGGGCATGGAGGGTATTCTACCCCGGTAGGGTTATCTGTTTTCAAACCGTCCGAATAAATGTCACATAACGAAAACAATTTTCCCAAAGACAGTTTGTTAATTTGAAACGTTATAATGTTTCATGGGTAAACAATTACGTTCCATGTCTGATGTCTTATTATTTGTCGATGTGTAAAGAAATTTTTTCAAATAATTTGGGGAATAACTGTTCATTTCATGTACAAAAAACAAAATTCAATCAATAAAACCATTATAAAAAATTGAAAAAACTGACCCAGATATCCAGTCATAAAAAATTTGTTTATCCGTTTACCGAAAAAAAATACCCCTATAAGTTCTAAAACAAAAAAAGCATCCAAGGGGTTTTTCCAAAAGAAAATATTAAAATAACTACGTAGAGAAAGATTACAAATTTGAAGAAAAAGGAGAGTTTCTGAGTGAAGTCAACTTTTTGGGAACGGTTATCAAACCCCACCCCCTACCGATTTTGCGATAATTCCAATTAGCGCAAGAAACCGATACCAATTATACACACGGGAGATACCGCCGAATTAAACAACCAAAACTTTATAAAGGTTCAAATTACCCCTAAGAATTTAAAAAAATTTTTTTCAATACAGAATAGACTATTTTAATATTCAATTTTTTGGGGGGGGTTTATTTTATTCAACTTTTTTTACTGGGTTTTCAAAAGGTTTTATCCCCCCCCCCCCTTTAAGAGTACGCCAGCCTATTTTTGACAACAAAAAACCGTTTTTGTTCTTTTTTCGGTAGAAATTTATTTCGATCAACCTTTTCCATGATCCGTATCCCCTCCAGTCGACATTTTGAGGGAAATTTAGATTCATTGACATGGATGGGGACCCGGTGGATTGAGACTTCACCGACAGGGTTTTTTCATAATAGGATTTTTTAATTCACTTAGTATTCAAAAGACCAATTTTACAGTACGCGATATACTTATAATGAAAAGCAGTTTTAAAAGCCTTTTTTGGGGGATTTGGGGGCGACCCCGCAAAAAACTAACTGGTTTTTCAGAGTTTAATTTTAATTAAAACACTTTTTTTGTTCAAACATGTAAAAGGGAAGCAAGGTTTCTAATTATGCAAATATTAATTAAAAATTAAAACCTCCACACCAGTGCAATTTTTGAACAACCCATTCAGGGGACCCGCCATGAGTGTTTCGTTTTCTTTGGTTACCCCTGTGCACCACACCACGAGATTGAGGAAAGGGCCCCCTTGATACATTGTAGGCCATACTAATATGTTCAAACATTTACAGTGGCCTTGGGGCACAGGATTTTGTAAGATTACTGAAAGGACAGCAGGCTTGTACATGGGTATGAAGGTTCAAGAACAAATTTATTTTGGGGGGTTTTTAATTGTGGGGAGAAAAATTCGGTGACTGATTTCACGGAAAATATGATTTAACTTTGCAAAAATAGTTTTCCGGGATCTCGGCAATCAAAATAAAGTGTTGATTTAATGACCCAACTACTAACGTTTGAAATTTACAACCGAATCCTAAAACCCAAAATTTAAAACAAAACCCAAATTTCTTTTTTTGCCGCATTATTGTTTATTAAATAATCGATGAGGGGAAATTTGTCAATCTTTTTTGATTACAAATGAAAACATTTGCCATCCACGTATGATCTAGTTCATGTGGCCATCTGGGTACCAACTTGTGGCCCTCGATTAGCCGGGTAACCGACTGCCAAGTTTCAGTTCAACGGTTAGCAAACTAACCAGTAACTCCCAGCACTAGTAAATAATTATCTTTACATTCATGCTGATCACTTTGAACATCTTTAATTAAAAGGCTTATCGCAACGTATCCAAATTGCCAGGCAGGCGCATTGACTTGAAAACAATGTCTCGCCTTGCGTATGAGAATATATAAAAGTCAATGGGCGATTCTTTAAAAAAAATTTACGTGAATTTAACTTGTACATTTTGTTTACAATCTTATAAATTTTCATGAGAAAATTATTCCGTAATATTTGTCATAATGCGTATATAAAACTTCAACTTATCACCAAAAGAAATTTCCCATTGAAGCTGTTTTATATATCTTCGTATACAGGGATATAATTTTTCCAAAACGGAGAGTTGTTTTCAAGTCAATACGCATTCTGTAAACAATTCCGATAAAACATACTATTAACATGCATTATGAAAATTGTGTCTAAAAAAATTGCACCACTTACCACCCAGATGTTTTTAGTGAAAGCTCTGTCCAAATTTTATCGAATAAATGAACCTGACTCCTTATTTATATTATGTCAGCGTTTTTCATCAGAAGCTAACCTCCAAGTTTATATTTTATTGTTTTAATTATTTAAATTAATAAATTATTTTTGAAATATGAAACTTGATGAGACAAAGGATGAGAAAATAAAAAATTATCAAATTAAGTAAATTTTTGTGTTCATGAACTAAGAAATGGTTTGTCGCACTTTTGTTGTACATTTAGACAACTCATTGCAACAACTCAACTCATTGAGACAACTCGCTCCCATTCTAGGCTAACGAAGCCACGGCCTTTGCTGCAACCTGATTTGGTTGCGTACATTGTCCATTGAGACAACTCGACCTTCCACCAAACAACGTTATGTAGCGATTTCCTTATCTGTCATTCAAACCAACCTTATTTTTCCAATTACCTTGAACATTTTACAGTTGTGTTGTTTACTAAATTAATACCAATTCCGTTTGCATAGCAGACTTTTCTCAAACTAGTGTTTTCAATTTTATTTTAACAGTTGGTTGTCGTAATGAACACAGGTTCCCCGCGCATAGATGTACACTGGCCATAGGGGAAAAGCCATTGCAGGCATAGCGTGTACCAGTGGAGGCTTGCGCGGGAGAAGGTACAGGAATAATGGGGGTTTAGAATGAACTTCTCCGCCATTTTGTATCCTCCGGCCAATATCCCGAGACAAAAAGTATACTATTTTATGCTCTACAAAGCTATAGTTTCACGCCTGATCATCAAAATCATCAAAGTTTCTAAAAGCACCTCCGTTGTTGGTTTTCTAATAGCTTTTCTGAGTAGTTCGTTTCTAAAATTAAATTTGGGCATTGCACGTATGGAGTGGCTAAAAACTTATGTAAAACATAGATTGACAAACATTTGCAGTATTTGATAATAATGAACCTTAAAAATATCATTTCACATGGAGATGTGACTGTTAACGTTCCCAAAACATGTTTTAGAAAATGATCCAAAATTGGGTCCTTTTCAAATTTTGGATAACGTTGCCGTTTAGGTCTGTATAAGTTTAGACTTCAATGTTTCTACGTACGTTGTACAGCATCAGTTGAACATGGAGAAAAATATAGATTCCCTGTTTTTAAAATTTGGCTGGCCAGTTGTGGCACCTGTGACAACCGATTGAAACTGAAATGCGTGGGCAAAAACAAAATTGTTGAGTTGCCTCCAGTGAAAATATTTGAAGGGGTCGGTCGGTCAGGATTTTTTTCTTTCTTCTCCTTGACTGTCATTTTAAGATTGAAATGCATACGTGGAACTGAAACCACATACCATGTTTTTTCATTTTGTATACCTATCAGCAAGGAATTTTGCTTCCAAGAATAAAAGTATCCCAAGTATTTTTGTTGTACTTTTCGCTGTGATTGACACAGCAAATTCATCCATATTGCGTGCAATGCTCAACATGCAACATGTGAGTGGCCATTCGATTTGAAAACGTGTAGATCGAGTCGCAATCGTTGACACACGTACATGTATAGTGCCGGATTAGTGCACAACGTGTGAAAGGCCATTCGATTAGAAAACGTGTAGATTTGAGTCGCAATCGTTGGCACAGTATGTGCGAAGGCAGTGCACAATGTGAGGAGCCAGGGCCATTCGATTTGAAATCATGTAGATTGAGTCTTGGGTACGGGTAAATTTACCGGTAAAAAGTGGAAAATTTCACAAATCAAACGTATTATGTTTTATACAAAGAAAATTGGTAGGTTTCATGAATAAATAGGGCTATGAATAACGGGGAAAAAAAAAAAAACCCGACCCGAGATTTCCAGCACTTTTGGGTCGGTCGGTCGAGGGCAACTCAACATCTTTCTTTTTTTGGCCTTATTCATTGAACGATAATCATCATGAATGATGACCGGGTTGGTTCAGTTACTACGGAAGCCGGATAGTGCCAAGGAAAATATTTTTCATGAGTGCGTGAATATATTTTTTTGTACCATTTATCTGGCGGCCGCCAGATAATTATGTGGCGGCCGCCAGATAATTATGTGGCGGCCGCCAGATAATTATGTGGCGGCCGCCAGATAATTATGTGGCGGCCGCCAGATAAATGGTACAAAAAAATATATTCACGCACTCATGAAAATATTTCCGCACCATCCGGCTTCCTGAGTTACGACGGTTATGGTTTTTTATAGTCGTCGTCGTCGCGCATGGCCTGGGCGCGTTACGTGGTACATGGTACATGTACTCATAAAATAATGGGTAAAAGGAACATTATTTGACTGCATCGGCATAGAAGTTCATACCAGTTTAATATTTAGTTTTGCTTAAATTTTTACTGATATCAAACTATCGTTTTCGTTCGTGATGGATGGAATGAAAAGAAAGCAGTTTTCAGTCACTGTCATCGAGACCACTTGTCAGAATAAAGTTCTTTGGGTGGAAAACAAACTATTGGGTATAATGCCAGATCAAACCTGGTCAGAGGTGCTATCCGAAATTTGTCCAAGCTTCATCATCGCGGATCACGGAGAAGATATAATGGTCAAGCTTTCTTCATCTTTTGGAGCTGGTTCTCGTGTTAATGTTTCAATGAATCAGCAAGTAAAGGAAGCCGTCGAATTCGACAGCAAACTGAAATTTGTTTCTTTTGTTGTGCCCCGT
Source organism: Zoroaster sp. YZ-2022 (assembly GCA_029582265.1). Taxonomy (NCBI): domain Eukaryota; kingdom Metazoa; phylum Echinodermata; class Asteroidea; order Forcipulatida; family Zoroasteridae; genus Zoroaster; species Zoroaster sp. YZ-2022. Next base: position 12,222,287 of record CM055830.1, read on the forward strand.
CTGCAACACCCAGAGTTTCTGGACACTGAAGGAGAATGGATTTACTTGACTGACTCCAAGCAGAGAGCTAGAGAGGATAATAATAATAATAATGTATAGATTTATATAGCGCACGTATCCCCCAACTAAGTGGCGCTCAAGGCGCAGTATATTATTATCCCTGCTCATCAGGCTCATAAGGCTCATAAATCATTCCTGAAACCATCTCAGCTCCCTGGGAGTATACAGCTCAATTGCTGCCATTTCTAGCGCATATAGAGCAAAACCATCTCTGCCTTCACAGGTACCCATTTAACCCCTGGGTTGGAGAAGCAATTAATGGTTAAGTGTCTTGCTCATGACACAGGTGTCACGGCCGGGCTCGAACCCACACTCTGCTGCTGGCAACACCAGAACTTGAGTTCAGTGCGCTAGACCGCACGACAATCCACTTTACGTGCATTATACAACACACGGGACCTACGGCTTTACGTCCCATCCGAAGGACGAAGCAATTATGGTTAAGTACCTTGCTCAAGGACACAAGTGTCACGACCGGGGCTCGAACCCACACCTGCTGCTGGCAACACCAGAACTTGAGTTCGGTGCGCTAGACCGCTCGGCCACGATGTATTGGAGAGGAAACATCAACAGTATACCAGGTACATTGTTATAACTATTATTTTTGTTTGGTAAGACGGTTAGGTACACTTTAAAATCCCTTGTACCGTATACTTTTCACTGTGCAACTAGAACCGTACTCTCTGAAAGCGTCTTATTTGTCATGATATTTGTTAAATAAAATAAGTTTTCAGAAAACCTACGAAATGTTCATGAATGTTCAAGTGGTGTTTGATGCTATCATTATCATCGACGCATCAACTAAGTTGCGAAATAACGTAAATCTTTTAAATACCATACAAAATGGCGTATTTTTCAACACTATTGGTTTCTATGGTGGCCCTGAAGGGACATCGCATTCGCGAATATTTGTGCAAATATTCCATTACAATAAGTTAACGGACATCTCTCATACAAACACCAGCGTTGAAATACGCACTGCATTACGCACAGACAAGTATAGACCAAATGCATATACCCTCTATTTTATGAAACCCATGCTCCCAAAAGAAACAGGTACTGGACATAGTAACTGTACCCCATGCAAATTTAGTTTGTCTACTTGCTGTAGAAACCCAATATTTCTGCTTTTGGAAAATTTGTACATATGTACCTATCAATTCAAAACGACAACTTTTGCACTTCAGCACTGACCTCGTCACGCACGACCATTAACAATACACGTGTTCGCGGTGGTAAGATGCTCCTACGTGGCCTCCAGTGGGCGGTCTATTTGCTGTTCACTCATGTAGTTCATTCATAAAAGTAACTGCTCCAGTTAGTTGCTGTAGACCATAATGAATATTCAAACAAAGTTTTAATGAAATTTACAAAATTTTACTGTATGTACCTATGTAATATTCATAGACCACCGAAGTTGATCGACTGCATTCTAATGACAGTTGTGCGCCGCGTGCAATCTTCACGGTACTGCATGCTGATTGGCTAATCGACGCGAGGAGGTCACCGGTTCACTGCGTGATCATTAAATGAATATTCATTACTTCCCAAACCACCGCGCGTTGTAATTAGCTTATGTAAATAAGTGATGATGTCATATAGCTCATTAAAGTTTGTCACTGAGCCCGCGCTTACTTATTGTAATGCGCGAAAAATTTCACGACATCGCGAATATTTGCGCAAATATTCGCGATGTCCCTTCAGGGCCACCATAGTTTTTTAGACCGATTACTGCAAAACGGAAACCAGCAAACTAGCCACCCAGGTACGTGCAGGAGCGTGCGCAGGGGCATGCGGCGAAGCATTTTCGTTTGGGGTGTGAACGCCAATTTGCAGACTGACAAACTCAGTGGGAAATTCGTTAACCTATCATGACCATTGACCCCTCATTTCTTTCTAATTTTTGCTCCATCCAGTGATATGACATTTAAAAAGAATTGAAGCAACTTCAAATTTTCATGAAACTGCCTATCTAAAAACATGTAACTGTCTTTGATTTCGTAAGACTAATTGCGGTGACACCATGCATGTGGAATCTCAATTGTGTAGTAATTAGTTCTGAAAAGAACTGGAGGTACAACTCGACGTTTCTATCATATCAGTATGCTCTGATCGTCCTCAGCTCAGGAGATCAGAGAGCATACTGATCTTCACGTGTCTGTCCAGTTGGTAAACATGTATTGTTTCGGGAGTTTTGCTCAAGCATTATGCAGAGACAGTGACTCATTAAAATGTTCAGGAGAAGCATGAGGTCACCAGAAAACCTGTCATATTTTTAGAAATACGGTGGTTTGAGTACAATAACCCTATCCGAGCAACAGTTTAACTATTATTTAACTTAAATACACTGAAATCATTTCTGGGACAATGCTGTTGTGTTCAGAAATTCATGGTGATTCTAAGCCATTTTCACGTTGCAAACTGTCCACCTTCGAACGGACGTAACGTTGTGTAGTGTACACAATGTACACTGTACATGTACATTGTACATGTACATGTACATGTACAGTACAGTGCATGCAATGACTGTGCACAATTGCACATACATGAAATGAGTACATGAAAACAGCTCACGCGCCATGATGACAATTTGAGAAGGTGTCCATTGCGGTTGAGTTGGAAGATGACAAGAAACTAAACTACGGATATCTTGGGTAAGTGATTATGGAATTTAAGTTTTAATAGTGTTTGTAAAAAAAATGGAAAATGGCTACGTTTAGTACGGTTCATCATGATTCATGTTTTCAAATCCCCCCGAATAAATTGTCACAGAAAACAGTCGTCCAATGAAAGTTTGCATACATTTTGAAACGTTACTGTACATGAGATATAAACAATGACTGTTCCATGAGTGATGTCTGTTCAAATTCCATGTTTGAGAGGAATGTCAATCATGTTTATTTCACATGTACATCAGAACAAAATTCAAACAATAAAACCATTCATGAACACTTTTAATTACATTATAAAAGCATTGAAAAAATAACTGACCTCAGATATCCAGTCATACATGTAAATATTTATGTTCATCCAAGTTGATGCAGAAAACAAATACCTCCTAGTCAAGTTCTAGCGTAAAAATACATCCAAATGAATTTTTACCAGAGTACAAAATATTAAGATAATCATACGTAGAGCAATAAGATTCACAACATTTGAAGAAAAAAAGCTGTAGCTAGTGTTTATGTGTTCTCTGATAGTCAAGGCAATTGTTGTAGCTGAACAGTTATCAGTGCGAACCCCACTCCTGTACCGATTTCTGTCCGGATAAATTCACTAATTCATCGCACAAAACGCTGATACCTACATGTACATACACACGTGCAGGCGTGCCGTGTACTGCAATAGAAACAACTAAGTCTTGGAGTGCGGTATGGTTGCAAATTGCTCCCTAGTATATGAATTGCGCAAACATTTTCTTCTAATACAGAATATGACCTATTTGAATATTCATCATTAATTTGTGGGGCGGTTTATTTTACATATCTAATCCCTTGCTTACTGGTTCTCAAAAGTGTTTCCAGCCCCCTTCAAGGTACTCGCCAACCTATGTGACAACTAATAAAACCTGTTTTTGTTCTATTCTTTTTACAAGTAGCTTGAAGTTTCCATTACTGATGACAACCTTATTGCCATGGTCCTGTATCGCCATCCAGTCAGACATTTTGAGGAATTTCATAGATTCATTGGACATGTATGATGGGTAAACCATATGCTGGATTGAGACTTCTACCGACTAGGCTTCTTCATAATATGCATTTCTTGGTATTCACTTCGTATTCAAACAACGCTAATTTTTACAGTACGCAGCATATACCGTATGATGAAAAGCAGTTTATACAGCCTTTGTGTGAGACTGTGAGCGACCCTGCAAAACATTCAACTGGTTTTTCATGATATTTGAAGGCTTGAAGCATTTGTATAATAACACTGTGTTTGTTACAAACATGTAGCGTTCATATACAAGACAAGCTAGTTCATAACATTAAAGAGACCAAAAATTCTCGGTGACTGATTCCTACTAAGCAAAATATATGATTTAACTTCTGCAAATCATAGTTTTCCTGGTATCTCAGCATTATAACAAAAATAATAGTGCTGGGATGGTTAACCGACCGCAACTGCACTAACCGTTTCAAAATTTGCGAACCGGATAACCTAAACCAATATTTAAAAACAAAAACCCAAATGTCTTTTTTGCCGCATTATTGTTTATTAAACAATCATTGCGGGAACTTTATTGATGCTTTTTGATTACAAATGCATACACATTTGCCGTCTACATGTATCTAGTTCGTGTGGCCATCTGGTACCAACTTGTGGCCCTCGATTAACCGGGTAACCGAGGGCCATCTGGTACCAACTTGTGGCCCTCGATTAACCGGGTAACCGACTGTGAAAGTTTCAGTTCAACGGTTAGCAAACTAACCAGTAACTCCCAGCACTAGTAAATAATTAGGTGTTTGGGTTGGTGCCCAAACACCTATTGTTATTGTTCGGGTTTTTTAGGTGTTTGGGTTGGTGCCCAAACACCTATTGTTATTGTTCGGGTTTTTTTTCTTCTTCTTTTTCTTCCGAATAAGAATTATCCACAGACAAAAACATATTTGCAGAGTTCACAGAACCTTAAAACTTCACACATACTTAGACCTTAACATGTAGTTGTTCCTAAACCTTAACATGTAGTTGTACACTAAGTTGTGACGTCATAGTGAGGTCATCAGATATCGAATTACACTAAATCAAAGGTTAATATTTTCATAAAATCATATCTCATGAACCACAAACGATATTTTCACAGTCTTTGCACCATGATATAGATCTTTAATTATGTGATTTTTCGTACACAAACGTGACCCCAATTCGACCTCTCCTTCCGGTCGAAACCGGAAGTTGAAAATTTCAAAACAAATCAAAAAATTCAAAAAATCATATCTCATGAACCACAGAAAATATTTTCACAATCTTTGCATCATCTTAAAGACCTTGAACTATGTCACATTTCTTACACAGATATGACCCCAATTTGACCTCTCCTTCCGGTCTAAAACACAAGTTTAAATGAACGACTATTCAGAAGCACAGCCATACTGACGTTCTCTTACACACAGACATATCGGCCTATAGTGTGTGTATATGCATTATCTAATTAGAATAGAATAGTTCGAGTTTACGAAGACCGCGCAGGTCATGACCTGCCATGCATGCACGCCAGCACAGTATAGTACCATGCAGCAGCAAAACAATGGCTTCCCTGAGTGTCGGGCCCGTCTGCAGAAAATGCGTGCATGAAAATGTACTAATTTAGCATGGAATCCAAATTGTTATCATTTTGGAGATGAGTTGGACAAAGATTCTTTCATGTGCAAGTGGATGGAAGAAATAGACGGTATGGTTGAGTGTGATATTGCCAATGTTTTGCGTTAGGGCTGTTGGAGCTAACGTACATAACATACGTCGCAGCTAACGTTACAGGTAATGTAGGAATTAATTTTAAAAGAATTTGAAAAATATCTGGACCTAATCAGACTACATATATTTTGTAAAATAGTTGGACTTAGGCCTATATGAAAAATATCCTTGACAATTTAACTTATGTCTTCAGACTTTTAATATCTCATTGTGATCTGTCCCTCAGTATCGTGTAGTGACAATTTAAAATAAAAATAAGATCATTCCTGGTGATTATTTTCAATAGTTACCATGTTAATACCTTGACCAACAAAATAAACTATAACCCTAACCACCCCAAATCCATCAAAATTCTGAAAGGGGCACTTTTTTGGGGAAAAAATCAGCACTGTTGAAAAATGGGATCTTTATAATGGAGTTTTATCAGATACTTAAAAGTAATACTACTGTAGTTGCACAAACCACAAACATAACTTTGTACATGAGCCAAGAATATTCAACCTTTGGCGGTGTAAATAAGCATGGAAATGAACTTCAAGCTGAACTAAAGTTTTGGGTTATTTTTTCATAGTGTATACAATGAAGATGGATGCTGACCCAATTATTTATTATTTTACATGTATGGATGAATAGCCGACATTCCTAAAATTAATTACCATTCGATTTACAGATTTATGGGTACCACTCTGAGTGGTACAAATGCTTCCATGCCATTTGCAGGGCTGAGAGGAAGAAATAAGATTAAGAAGAAACAGAAACATCAAGGTAGGCAAATATTGAAAAATACGGGTAGAATGTCGCATCCGACCGACTTCACATTATTCCAGGATATTTATTTCATGAAAAATCAGCCATTTTGCTATCGATGAATTCCTCAGTCATGTCAGTCTGATGTCGTAAACTCCACAATTAGTGACCAGCACAGTCATTTGTACATGCGCAGTGGCAACTATAATAGGATCCTTCTATTTTCTGAAGGGAGGATTTTTTAGAAGGAAATAAAAGTGGATTTTAAAGATAGTTTTCGCTTTCTGTACCACCAAAATCGATAGAATAATTTTTAACTGGTTAGTGGTTGCAAAAAATTCCCAAAACCCTTTAAAAGTGGTGGTCGGATACGACATTCTTTCCAAAATTCAATCAAGTTTCAAGTATGCAGTAAGCTTGGCGATAACGATTTTTTTATCCACGATATATCGGCAAACATATATTGCAATTTTCAATAATATCGCAATTCTTTTTTGCATTCATGCATGATTGCTTTAGAGCCAATAACCACAGGTATGTACCCTCTACAAGTGTCACAATAAATTGCAAATTTATTTGCAGAGCGTGTGTACTTCTGATATCATCGTACTTTTTAGTGACAATTTCAAAAAGATCATTCCTGGTGATTATTTTCACAATAGTTACCATGTTAATACCTTGACCAACAAAATAACCTTGACCAACAAAATAAACTAACCTTAACCACCCCAAATCCATGAAAATCCTGAAAGGGCACTTTTTGGTAAAAAATCAGCACTGTTGAAAAATGGGATCTTTATAATAGAGTTTTATCAGATGCTTAAAAGTAATACTAGTTGCACAAACATAACTTTGTATATGAACCAAGAATATTCAACCTTCAAGGCGGTGTGAATAAGCATGGAAATGAACTTCAAGCTGAACTAAAGTTTTGGATTATTTTTTCATAGTGTATACAATGAAGATGGATGCTGACCCAATTATTTATTATTTTACATGTATGGATGAATAGCCGACATTCCTAAAATTAATTACCATTTGATTTACAGATCTATGGGTACCACTCAGAGTGGTACAAATGCTTCCATGCCATTTGCAGGGCTGAGAGGAAGAAATGAGAAGAAACAGAAACATCAAGGTAGGCAAATATTGAAAAATTCGGTTAGAATGTCGAATTGAACCGCCACTTTTTCTCATTCAATATAACCAATAAAGTAATCTTACCTACCTCGTAAGGTGGAGAACATATGGATGATGATGGACATATACTTCAAATTATTCCAGGATATTTATTTCATGAAAAATCAGCCATTTTGGTATACGATGAATTCCTCAGTCAATGTCATGTCAGTCTGATGTAAATTCCACAATTAGTGACCAACAGTCATTGTACATGTGCAGTGGCAACTATAATATGATCCTTCTATTTTCTGAAGGGGAGGATTTTTTAGAAGGGAAATAAAGTCCGAAAACCATCATAAAAGTGGATTTTAAAGATAGTTTCACTTTCTGTACCACCAAAAATCGATAGAATAATTTTTAACTGGTTAGTGGTTGCAAAAAAAATTCAAAAAACCCCTTAAAAAGTGGCGGTTGGATACGAAATTCTTTCCAAAAAATTCAATCAAGTTTCAAGTATGTAGTAAGCTTGGGCGATAACGATTTTTTTTATTCACGATATATCGGCAAACATATATTGCAATTTTCAATAATATCGCAATTCTTTTTTTGCATTCATGCATGATGGCAAAGTGGAGAACATATGGATGATGATGGACATATACTTCAAATTATTCCAGGATATTTATTTCATGAAAAATCAGCCATTTTGGTATACGATGAATTCCTCAGTCATGTCAGTCTGATGTAAACTCCAGAATTAGTGACCAACACAGTCATTGTGCATGTGCAGTGGCAACTATAATATGATCCTTCTATTTTCTGAAGGGGAGGATTTTTTAGAAGGGAAATAAAGTCCGAAAACCATCATAAAAGTGGATTTTAAAGATAGTTTCACTTTCTGTACCACCAAAAATCGATAGAATAATTTTTAACTGGTTAGTGGTTGCAAAAAAAATTCAAAAAACCCCTTAAAAAGTGGCGGTTGGATACGAAATTCTTTCCAAAAAATTCAATCAAGTTTCAAGTATGCAGTAAGCTTGGGCGATAACGATTTTTTTTATTCACGATATATCGGCAAACATATATTGCAATTTTCAATAATATCGCAATTCTTTTTTTGCATTCATGCATGATGGCAAAGTGGAGAACATATGGATGATGATGGACATATACTTCAAATTATTCCAGGATATTTATTTCATGAAAAATCAGCCATTTTGGTATACGATGAATTCCTCAGTCATGTCAGTCTGATGTAAACTCCAGAATTAGTGACCAACACAGTCATTGTGCATGTGCAGTGGCAACTATAATATGATCCTTCTATTTTCTGAAGGGAGGATTTTTAGAAGGAAATAAAGTCAAAACCATCATAAAAGTGGATTTTAAAGATAGTTTCACTTTCTGTACCACCAAAAATCGATAGAATAATTTTTAACTGGGTAGTGGTTGCAAAAGAAATTCAAAAAACCCCTTAAAAAGTGGCGGTTGGATACGAAATTCTTTCCAAAAAATTCAATCAAGTTTCAAGTATGTAGTAAGCTTGGGCGATAACGATTTTTTTTTATTCACGATATATCGGCAAACATATATTGCAATTTTCAATAATATCGCAATTCTTTTTTGCATTCATGCATGATCGCAAAGTGGAGAACATATGGATGATGATGGACATATACTTCAAATTATTCCAGGATATTTATTTCATGAAAAATCAGCCATTTTGGTATACGATGAATTCCTCAGTCATGTCAGTCTGATGTAAACTCCAGAATTAGTGACCAACACAGTCATTGTGCATGTGCAGTGGCAACTATAATATGATCCTTCTATTTTCTGAAGGGGAGGATTTTTTAGAAGGGAAATAAAGTCCGAAAACCATCATAAAAGTGGATTTTAAAGATAGTTTCACTTTCTGTACCACCAAAATCGATAGAATAATTTTTAACTGGTTAGTGGTTGCAAAAATTCAAAAACCCTTAAAAAGTGGCGGTTGGATACGAAATTCTTCCAAAAATTCAATCAAGTTTCAAGTATGTAGTAAGCTTGGGCGATAACGATTTTTTTTATTCACGATATATCGGCAAACATATATTGCAATTTTCAATAATATCGCAATTCTTTTTTTGCATTCATGCATGATGGCAAAGTGGAGAACATATGGATGATGATGGACATATACTTCAAATTATTCCAGGATATTTATTTCATGAAAAATCAGCCATTTTGGTATACGATGAATTCCTCAGTCATGTCAGTCTGATGTAAACTCCAGAATTAGTGACCAACACAGTCATTGTGCATGTGCAGTGGCAACTATAATATGATCCTTCTATTTTCTGAAGGGAGGATTTTTAGAAGGAAATAAAGTCCGAAAACCATCATAAAAGTGGATTTTAAAGATAGTTTCACTTTCTGTACCACCAAAAATCGATAGAATAATTTTTAACTGGTTAGTGGTTGCAAAAAATTTCAAAAACCCTTAAAAGTGGCGGTTGGATACGAAATTCTTTCCAAAAATTCAATCAAGTTTCAAGTATGCAGTAAGCTTGGGCGATATGATTTTTTTATCCACGATATATCGGCAAACATATATTGCAATTTTCAATAATATCGCAATTCTTTTTTTGCATTCATGCATGATTGCTTTAGAGCCAATAACCACAGGTACATGCATGTACCCCTCTACAAGTGTTACAATAAATTGCAAATTTATTTGCAGAGCGTATATACTTCTGAAGTAGTTTGCTTTTGTTTCTCATTTCTAAAAGCTCAAAAGACTAATGATTTTATTTCCATGGAATTTCTGACCTGACTCACAATGTCGATTTATATTTTATTGCGATATATTTGTATTCGCGATCACGATATGCCGATAACTTAAATAGGTTCTCGATATTGTAATCGAATAAAAAGTTATCGCAATATTCGATATCGTGTTTATCACCCAAGCTTAGTATGCAGTAAAATTGTTTCAAGTTAGATGTTGCTTTCGTTTCTTTCTATCTGTTTACCTTGTCTTGTGTGTGTGTGTATTTTGTTAATTTTCAATCTCTTTCTGTCTACAATGCCCATTCCCTTACTCAGTTATTCCTCTATTTCTATTAAATATTTATCATTCTTTCTTCATACATATTTAGGTCAAGATGAGGTTGAGCGGTGAGAATGCAGCATTGAACCCCAGAGAAGAAAACCATGGTCTTCATCAGAGTTCCTCCCTGACAAACCGAGAAAATTGAGAAAAAACTGTTTTCACAGTGCCAAACCTTGATTGCATGCCCAACGGAAGATGAGAGGTTACTTTTGCAAATCGAAGATAAAGATCTTGTGGGTTTAGAAGTTTGCTATCATTGTCTTTGCTATAATGAGTATGTACCCAATTCTTGACAAGGCCAGATCCATCAGATGAAATACCTATTTGGTACAATGATGCATAAATAAAATTCTGTGAAGAAGTCATCCAGAAGAAAACAATGAAATTCTTTTCACAAAGTCATTACATCGTAAGTTCATCAAGTGCGTACAAGAAATGGAGGAGTTGACTGCAGTAAGTACAGGTCCCACAATCTGAAAACTAACATGTCTGAAAAGTACATTTCCTACACTGGTAATTCATAGATAATTTACTAAGAATACAATTGACTTGGTGTACAGCCAATCTCTAGCTGCAAAAGAACTGGTAGAGACTGCAGTTGGCTCAGATACATTATGTACTGATACTGATATACACTCACTGGCCATAAGTATTGCAACATACACCAAAGTTCAGTTTGGAGAACTGTGTTACAATAAGTTATTTTATTTTATTTACACTACTTAAGACTTCTTGAAAGTGCCTGTGTTTTGAAGTCAATGTTCTTTTTTACTGTTCTTGCTCGAAAATTATGTAATACACGATCGATGAAATCAGATTAAATGATCATCTCACCTGTTACTGTAAATTGCGATTTTGAGCATGTTGCAATACTTTTGGCCAGTGAGTGTAGACAGCAGTGAAGGTGCTGGAGAAGCAGAGAGATTTTCACATGAAAGTGCCTATCTTCACACACTCTTCAATGCATCAGCTGTACTATATAATACACTTATAATGAAGAAATCACATGGCATTACAGCTACCCTGGCCATCAACTTCAGATGACTTATCCTTGCAGAGTGCAGACTGCTTAACAAATGAGCCAGTAATTTTCAATCACCCGCTTTGTTCATCTTACACTAGGACACTGATTCCATGACCCGTTGAAAGTTTACTCTGATTGAGATAATGTTGCCCCTTTAACCATTAACTTTAATTAAAACATTCTGTTGACTTTCTTTTCATGCACCAGTAAAAGTTTTTTTAAGTGCCAAAGATTTAACAATACTAGCCAAATCCAATTAATGTTGGGGACTACAGGTTCACTTATTTTGTATTTTGTACTTAAGAAAAAAATTATTCTTTTCATTGCAAATTAGACCTAGAAGTTTGGATAACCTTTATCCTGTATGAAATGGATTATTATTGATGGATGCAAAAATGGATGGAAAAGGAGTATCATGACCATGACAAAATAAAGCAGAAGTGTCATTCAAAAGATAATGTTGTTTCGCATTCCTTTATATAAATATCTTATTAATTTTGTGTTTTAACGAAGAATGTGTTTTATCAATTTAAATATTTACACAAAACGTTGACAATTAATAACCAATAATTTACTTTTTAAAGATGAGAAAAAATTCACAAATTGGTCTTTGATGTAGGTAGGGTTAGATCCAAGGTTGCCTAAAGAGGGTGGAGCTCAAGGTAAGGAGATGGGAAATGAAACCCCAAAATATTGAAATGAATGGACAATTTAGAAGTTTTTTACATGATCAATTAAATTGGAAAACTTGGGGGGGGGGGGTTAGACGTTCAGGGAAAAGTTGGGTTCAGACCTTTTATTCAAGGCAAGATTTTTTTTAAACTGGTTCATTTCTTTACAATGACATCAAATATTTCCCAAATATGGAATCCCCTTTCCAAACTCTTCCCTACCTGACTGGACCGATTTGGGTAGGGAAACATTAAAAAAAAAAGCCCATGTGAACTATTCAATTATACAAAAATCGCCATTGAAAATGTAGTTTTCTAAGAATGGCCGAAAGAGGGCGCTATTTTCATGTCATAGTTCAAATGCAAATAATCTGCCAAACTGGCAAATTTTGTGAGTGTGGATTTATATATTAGAATTTACAAGTAATTGTCTATTCTTAAACTGTTTGTACGCTCATGCCTGATATGCGTCACGAAACTCAATTTCTGAATGCATTTTCATTGCACACTCCGTGGTCTAGCTAGTCTGAAGTCAAATCACATGCTGAACTTAACTCCATAGCCGTAGTTTCTTGTCAAGTCGCACTTGGCAACACGGATGCAATTTTGTCATGAAACTTTTCTGAAGAGAAAACCATATTTACCAAGTTCCAACTTAATTAATGTACTTTTAAACAACTTTAGGTGATGACGTCATAACATGATGAACAACCAAACACCTTGAGAACAAGCATTCTACTTAATAGACTAACATGCTCGTGCAAGTTTTTGGTGAATTAACTATTGAAGAACCTTTCAACCTTTGTAACATTAGATTTTTATGGGAATTTGTAAGTGAATGAGGAATTGTACTGCAGAAAAAATAGCTGCCTGGCGACTCATTCCTGCAATGTCTCCCCATTTTAGCTGTAATAATGGGCTCTATTAAGGATTAGATTTCTTAAATGTTTATCATAACTGGGAGAAAGACAATAATCTGATAATAAAAAGCTCTTTAATTCATAGTACACTTAAAATATGCTCTTTATTTCTGTTAAATACAAACTTATACAATGTTAACATTTTGGATTTATTTTGCATTTTTAAACAACTTTAGGTGATGACACCATAACATGAACCCCAAACACCTTGAGTTTGTTTTTTACAAACTCTATACCTCTAGTTATCTTTACATTCATATGATCACTTTGAACATCTTTAATTATAAGGCTTATCATAACGTATCAGAATTGCCACGAGCAGGCGCATTGACTTGAAAAACAATGTCTCGCCTTGCGTATGAGAATAAATAAAAAGTCAATGGAGTGATTTTTTTAAATAAGTTTTTTTTACGTATTAGGGCAACATTACAATTTTGTTTACAATCTTATAAATTTTCATAGAAAAATTATCCGTAATGTTTTCATAATGCGTATATAAAAAACTTACAACTTATCCCCAAAGAAATCTCCCCATTGACTGTTTATATATCTTCGTATGCAAGGATACTAATTTTTTCCAAGGCGTGAGGTTGTTTTTCAAGTCAATGTGCATTCTCGCAAACAATTCCGATAAAGCATATTAACTGTGCATTGCTGAAAATTGTGTGTAAAAAAATTGCACCACTTTTTTTTACAGATGTATTTTTGGTAAGCTCTGTCTAAATTTTAACTCGAATAAATAACCCTGACTCCTTATTTATATTATGTCAGCGTTTTCATCAGAAGCTTAACCTCTAGTTTATATTTATTGTTTTAATTATTTAAATTAATAAATTATTTTGAAATATGAAACTTGATGAGACAAAGGATGAGAAAATAAAAAATTATCAAATTCGTAAATTTGTGTGTTCATGAACTAAGAAATGGTTTGTCGCACTTTTGTTGTACATTTAGACAACTCGACTGCAACAACTCGCTCATTGAGACAACTCGACTCCCATTCTAGTGCTTTGAGACAACTCGACCTTTGCTGCAACCTGATTTGTTCTGATACATTGCCCATTGAGACAACTCGACCTTCCCGCAAACAACGTTACATGTATGTGTGATTTCATATCATCAAAATTTCAGAGAACCCAACCTTATTTTTCGAAGTGCCTTGAACATTTTACGATTGTGTTATTTTACTAAATTAATGCCAATTCCGTTGCATGGCAGACTTTTCTCAAAATAGTATTTTTCAATTTTATTTTCACGGTCGAGTTGTCGCAATAGAACTGCAGGTTCCCCGCGCATAGTGTACACAACCCATAGGGAAACCCATTGCAGGCATAGCGTGTACCAGTGGGCTTGCGCGGGGAAAATTACGGGAATATTTGGGGTTTAGAATGAACTTCTCCCGCCATTTGTATCACTCCAGCCATAGAGAAAGGACACTTCTCTATGCTCCAGCCAATGTCCCAGAGAGAAAAAGTATACTAACTATTTAATGCTCCATAAGCTATAGTTCACATACAAATTATCAAAGTTCTCTAAAGCACCTCCGTTGTAGTTTTCTAAGAGCTTTTCTGATTAGTTCGTTTCTAAAATTAAATTTGAACGTTACGTATGGAGCTCGGAGTGGCTAAAAACACGTAAAACATAGATTGACAATAAACATTTGCAGTATTTGATAATAATGAACCTTAAAAATATAATTTCACATGGAATGTGACTGTTAACGTTCCCCAAAACATGTTTTTAAATGATAAAATTGGGCCATTTTCGTCACGGTAACGTTGCCGTTTAGGTCTGTATAAGACTTCAATGTGATGTGTATACAGCGTCGGTTGAAAATTCCCTGTTTTTAAAATTTGGCTGTGGCCCGCCGGCAGTTGATGGCTGCATGCATGATATGATACAGTCAAAGACCTTTTGTAGTATCTTTGATACAGTGCAGTGTAGCGCGCGCGTGGCGGGCTAGGCTGGCCCCCCGGGAATGGAACTGGAAAAACAGCCCAGGTAAGTAATGTTTTGTCAGTTTGTACCATTTGTAGCAGGGGTGGTTTATGATGGAATGTCTCCACGGAGGAGGTAAAATAGTTCCTCCGGACCATGCTGTCTCTGAACACAAGGCTTTAAACTGACCAACTAACTTACTTGTTTGAATCATATCTTACATTGTTATGTTTGTTGTTGTTGTTGTTATTGTTTGGCCCCCAGTCTATTGCTCATTATTAGTACCACCCCTGTTAAATAGTTGGAATTACTACGCACTCACCACCGGCACCGTACACATTCACAGTGTCTTGCGATGCACGGGTACACCACACATTCACAGTGGTACATCAGATAAAAATAATTATTATTTTCTGTGACTATAGACTACCTGTTTGTTTAGCTCAACTTGTATGGAGAAAAATCAAGTTTGAAATTGTCTTCGTGATGGATGTAAAGGAAAGTAATATGTTTTTGGTCACCGTCACTGATATCACTTGTCAGAAAAAAGTTCACTGGGTGGAAAAAAACCTTTATAGGATAATAGTGGATAAAACCTGGTCAGAGGTGCTGCACGAGATTTGTCCAAACTTCATGGATCATGGAGATGAAATAATGATTGAGATTTCTTCCTCTATATCTATGGGCCTGGGAGCAGCTCCTCGGGAAACTGTTAACGTGGAAATAAATCAACAAGTCAAGGATGCTCTCGAACACGACCGTAACTTGAACGTTGTCTCTTTCGTGCGGCACTTGCACCCGCGGACAGGATGTCTGTACCCTGAAGGAGGGGGGACTCACTTGGCTGTCTCCAAGCAGAGAGATGTTTCAAAAGAGAGAGAAACAGTGCCAGGTAATAATAATAATAATAATGTGTGGACTTATATAGCGCACGTATCCACCAACTAAGTGATGCTCAAGGCGCATTCTTTTTTACGTGCATTACACAACACACGGGACCTACGGCTTTACGTCCCATCCGAAGGACGAAGCAATTATGGTTAAGTACCTTGCTCAAGGACACAAGTGTCACGACCGGGGCTCGAACCCACACCCTGCTGCTGGCAACACCAGAACTTGAGTTCGGTGCGCTAGACCGCTCGGCCACGACACTCCGTAGGTAGGTGTAATCATCTCTATCGAAACAAGTCTGCACGACACGCAGATGCCAATAAATACCAAAATATCAATTTCATTCATTCATTCATTCATTCATTCATTTATTTTTTATTTTTCCCCAACGCACAGAAAATAGATAAATAGAATTAGAATTTGTGTGCAGGGGCTGTCTGGGGCAAAATAAAACTTTTAAAAATTAGAACGTCTGTCATCAATCACGCCATGCTAGTGTTTTTGATATTTGACCTCATTTTTATAACCCCTGTGAAGCCCAAACCTATTTCTGGGTCCCAAAAAAATATTTCCTCTGGTTTCTAAAGTTGATTGATACCATTGAGTGATATAATGAGGTCATTTTGGATATTGCGACCTCTCAGCCTCATTTTGGTAATGTTGCAAATATGCAACATTGGGTTAACAAGGGTGCAAATATTGAGTCAGTGTTACATGAATATAGCATATACATATGCATCCATCATAATACTTTATACTAAATTATACAAAAATATTAAGGAAATCAGCAAAAATTAGTCAGTGTATGGCAGTGGCATAGAAATTGGGGGGAAGGGTTCTGGGTTTGAACCCCCCCCCCCGTGACCAAGAAATAAAGAGAACAAAAAGAAGAGGAAGTACATACCCAATCCAGGTGTCTGGGTCTCCAGCAACCCCATTATTTGTTATGAATTCCACCCCTCCACCCCCACGAAATATTTCTTGCTACGCACATGGTGTATAGGCCCGGATAATATTTCATGCGATAAATTTACTCAAGTGATATATTGAACTTTTGCCAATTCAAAGCGTGAAATTTCTATAGCTCAAGACCGGTTGTGGAATCTGTAAAAACAGTTCCTCTTCTCGTTGAAACATAGTCGGACATCACACTTCTCACAGGCGGTGTCTGTGAATCCATCCGGACAATGTTTGCAGCGACCTCGTTTTGCGAGCTTGATTGGCCAGTGGGAAGTGTTATCACACCGAACATCCACTGGTGGGTTGATGCGGATTCGTCGTGGTGGAGAGAAAATCTCCTTCGCATCACTTGGGCGTCCTCTCTTCTTGGTGTTCATCATGATCAGTGAAGTTGCAATATCAGCCTGAAATTTTCGATGGCGCATCTGTTGTTTCGTGGGTACTTGAAGCAACTGACAATCCCTGCGGTACACAAGCCACGCCTGAACAACACTGACATTGATAATATGCCAAAATAGGTAAAGGTACCATCTTTTGGCTTTCATGGGATATCGGTATTTCGATAGCAATGAGTCCAGGAGGTCAACACCACCCATGAGACAATTGTATTTGTTGACAATATTTGGCCGTGTTACATCAGTGTAGATTTTCTTACGTCGGTCCCAGCGCTTCACCTTGTCAGTAGGGTTGGGACCTATAAATGTTGACACTAAGGTAACAGCCCGATTATCATACCAGCGCACAGCAACAATGTTATGAGTAGCTTCAACGCGGTAGTCAAAACTATCACACCCCTCTTTCTTTAGCTCTTTTTCAGTTTTCATTGAACAGTTCGGAAGTCGGGGTGAACGTACTGTGCCAATGTAATGCACGCCATGTTCTTTTAGTTTCATTGCCAGTGCTAAGCTGGAGAAGAAGTTGTCGGCGATGACTTTGAAGTTCTTATCAGCAGGCAGCGTTGATATCAGTTTCATGACGACATCACCAGATACTCCCAATCTTGGACCATTGTCCGCATCATCAGCTTCATGACCACCACTGCCTTGATAGACATCAAAGTCGTATAGGATGCCTGATATTCCAGTTCGACACCAAATTTTGAATCCCCATTTGTGTGGCTTGTTACGCATATACTGCTTGATGGAACTAAATTTGCCCTTGAATGCAACCATTTGCTCATCGACGGAATTATACTCCTCTGGTGTAAGCTTCAAGCAATTGTTTCTGAATTTGGATAACCGTGGTCTTATCTTCCAGAGTTTATCTGTTTTCTGAGACTTCATTATTGTTGACAAAATGGAGCACAGCCAGTAGTTGCAAAAATCTGTTTCGACTCATCACGTCTGCTACAGGTGGATATCGCGTTGCCTCTTCCCAGTACATACGATTTCCAGGCATTCTAACCAGTCCGATTCGAAGGAACATTCCAATGATTTGTTCCATCTCCTTTACAGAAGTATTTACAACTGCACCGTTTTTTTGCAAGGCAAAAATTTGTGTTCTCTGCTAACAGATCAAGCATATCTGTACTAATAAACTGCCGAAAGTATTCATAAGGAGTGTGTAGCTTGTCTGCTGCAGGTACTGGATCCCCAGTGAATGTTGTGCCTGGTGGATTGAAGTTTTGTTTGCGCCACTTATATTCAGCCCGACTGGATTTCTTCTTAGACTGTTGAGTTGTTGGTGGCACCAAGTTAGCAAGTGGAATGTCGTCATCATCACTTGATGATTCATCACTGGTATTTCCAACTTGTCTTTCTGGACGAAAATCATCGTTGGAATTATCGTCGGAATCATCGTCATCAGTTAGCCCTTCTAGTTCACTACTGTTTCCATCATCCAGTAATTCAAAAATGTCCCAATCAGTGAGGCCAAGTTTTGCTGAATTCGCCATTTCTGAAAAAACAAATTAGAAAAAAATGAAATAATAAAAACATTCACTAACCCTCCTAGTCCTACTTTTTATTTATAAATATTTTATTTATGTTTGGCAAATAAAAATCAATCAATCACAACTATCTCTAATTGGCCGGAGAAGGGAGATAATATGAATGATAGAACATGAGAGGGGTACTGCTTGAATCTGTACTGTACCAATAGTACATGTACATGTACATTACGTAGTAACACATGTATACGTGTGTTACTACGTGCGTACAATGTATTTACATGTACATGTACATGTACATGTACATGTACATGTACATGTACTAGTATTGGTACACACATTGTGCCCATTGACGCCCGACGTTGCATATACGCAACACACATTTTTTCCCCAAGAAAACGAATAACAGTTACTGGGTAATTGCAAGTAAAAAAGGCCTAAAGGATCTGGGAACATTACTTGACAAATATCACTACATAATTTGTGAAAAAACTTACCAAGATTTCTTAATTTTCCCGCTGAAATGTGCTCTCGAATACATAGTAATGTTACATACACTGCTACAAGATGGACGTCGCCATTTTCAACCCTCCTGTTTTTTTGGTTATTCAACAGAGGGCAGCAGACACATGTTGCAGGGTTGCAACAATGGGCTTTAAGGGTAATGTTTGCGGAAAAAACAAGAAAGTTAACTTTGGGACACAATGGCGGGGGGTCCAAATCGCTGTTGCATATTTGCAACAGTGGGCTTCACAGGGTTAAAAGGCGAAGGTGGGGTGGGGAGACAAAGTTATTCGGTGACCTCAATATTTTCCCCCCTTTCCCCAAAAGTGTTCGCTGGCCCACCTGTTCCCAGCTCCACAATCAATGAAATAAATACACATGCGCTGATCTCTTTGAAAAATTCGTTCACAAGGCCGGGCTATGCGATTTATGAAATCATGTTGACCATTGTGTCGTCACAATATTACACTCTAATATAACAGGATCATATCGTCGTGTCAGTGCAAAAAACGTCGTATCTCCTAAAATAGCATTTAAATTACATTCGAGTTTGAAAGTGCCAAAGTGCAAAATTTTGGCACTGACACGACGATATCATCATCATGCATAGAATTGATTTCAAGTCTGAGATCGCGGTTATTTTTGTCTGCATCAGCCACGCAAAACGCCGTTTACCCCTACTGGCTATCACAGCCCTAACTCGCGATCTCAGACTTGACCCTCTTGTGTTTGTGGGATATTCATGTATTCATAGCTAAAATTTACATATTTTTATTTTATTTTATTTATTTATTTGGACTTACACTTTTACAACAGTGGAACTCGGCCAAAAGGCGGTGCGTCCGACACACATACACATAAATAATACCAAACACATTTAAAAGCAAATTAACAAGATACAAAAATGTGTGATGATACACTCTCAGTTTTGACGTCGTAGGTGTTGTCCAGAACAAGGGATGCACGCGCGACACCAAATCTGAGGGTGTACCATCAATCATATAGCTATCAATGACCATTGATAATACGGAAGCTAGAGAGATGGCCAATCAGGAGGCCACAAAAACCTTGTAGGCCGCGTCTATTACTAACAGGTTACACTCGCTTAAAATTCTTTCTGTAAAGACTGTAATATTCATTCGATATTAAATTTGTATAGTGCTTGGTACGTAAATAGTATTTGAAATAATAGGTAAATTTAATGAGATCTTAGAGTTGTAAAAAAGCACAAAATAAAATACATAATTCCTTCTCTACAAAAAACGTCTTACCTACAGTTTAAATGGAATCGTTGAGTACATCTCCTCCAGATAGATCCAACTGCATGTAGAAGTAAGTAAGACTAATTGCGGTGACACCATGTGGAATCTCAATTGAGTAGTAATTAGTTCTGAAAAGAACTGGAGGTACAACTCGACGTTTCGATCAGTATGCTCTAATCGTCCTCAAATTGCATGTAGAAGGTTTAGTTTGAATATTCATGTTATGGAAGGCTTTCCGACCAATCAGATTGTTCCGTCCACTTTTGGACTAATTCGCAATAGGGTGTGTACAACCGACGAACAACATTCCCAAGTCTGTGATCGAAGGTTAATGTCGAAGGTTAATACACAAGAGGGCGCTATTTAATGCGATACTGCATAGCCGTATTGGCTTCAGGCTAGGCAGACATAAAACCACGATCACAGAGCTTCGCTTGGAACCAAGTCTACATCATGCATGACCTTAGAAATTCTATACTTGGGGGAGGAGTCGGGCGCGGATTGGTCAATATCTACTACCTATACCCGGCTGTAAATTGGTGACAACCTTGTCTCCAGCATGGTGGTCCAACTCATTTCCACTACTAGAGCCTGGCGCATACCTACCTGTTATATACAGACTGAGCACTGAGAGGGCGTTGGGGTCGATCACTATGGGAACAAGGTCTTCAGTGTAGTAATTTATCGCGCAACAGCAAATTGCAAATTGACCGTCGTTGAAATTTCTCCAGGATAAGTGGGCACGTGGAAGGTCGATCAACAGGCTAACGGAGCTCGGTCATGACCATGGAAGTTTACGGTCATGATTGAAGGTAGGCTATTTTTAATGATTTAGGCCTAACAACAGTTACATATTATTTTAGATTCATTGAATTTTTTTGAAATGATAGAATGAATGTTCCCCAAAAGATTATATTTGTAGGCCTTGCCGTGCCTGCAACTGTCATGACTGTTACTTCAGTACAGTAAGCAGTATGTATAGTCAGTAAGCAGTATGTATAGGTATGATGATTGATGGTAACAACAGTTAGCCAGCCAGCCTATCACATTGTGCACAAATTGTATTCTTGCAAGCATTTGCACAAAAACCAAACTCGTCCCAACAGGCCTTGACTAATTACTAGTAATACTACATTTCCCTATCATTTACTAGCTTGTCCTCTACATTAGCCAATCATATATTTTTCAGGAAATATGGTGGTATTTCTATTTGTCTTTTTAGAGTAGAGTCAAGAGAGAAAAGTGGTGGCTGTATCATGGGGCCTGCACTCTTTCATTAAATTATGACCGAGATGTTGGTCATTTTCTCATTTGCTGAACTCACATTATGCATAAGAAATATTGTGTTAAGAAAATATCCAGCAATAACATTAATAAAATGGCTGCAAATTTGTGACGGAATTTAGCTTAGTAAAACAAACACATCTTCATCTTAAACTTACATATAAGTACATATCAATATCCTGTGAATTTTCGCATTGTGAAAAAGCATGTATTTAAATAGTGCCAAATCCATAGAAACATGCTCCCAGTGCTTTACAAAATTACAGGCTAAAATGTCAAATGTCAAATATGTGTGACATTACAATGTTTTCTTTTTTATATCTTTTAGAAACTGAATCACCTCTGCATGCTTGTCGGGATGAAGGTTGCTTAATACCATGACAGGATGCCTGCTTGACACAATGTCAAACCAGTGATTCATGATCTCACTAAAAAAAGCAATTTCCATTTGTCTCTTTCCATTACTACTGATTAAAATGAGATTTTGTGTTGTTTCGAGAGGAAGTCATGCAGTTGGTTCACATGCCCCTCCCCCTGATATAGCCATTATGTTTACCAACTGATTTAGTGTCTGTCTGAAACTTTCAAAAGAAATGGCCTGAACATTATAATAATTATCAGATAATTTGATGTATCTAATGCATGATCCCTGGTTCTGGATATTTTGTCTCCATTTTTCTCTTTTTATTTTTTTTATCTTTTACTTTAAACAAATTCCTTTTAAGTAAGACTAATTGCGGTGACACCATGTGGAATCTCAATTGAGTAGTAATTAGTTCTGAAAAGAACTGGGGGTACAACTCGACGTTTCGATCAGTATGCTCTGATCGTCCTCAGGTGCCTGAAAATATAAAAACCTTTGCTGAAAATAAAATTAAAGGGATAGTGAACCACAAGACACATTTTTAAGTGTCGACGGATGTGAGATTTCTAAGACTAAGACAGTTACACATGTTCATATCAGTATTTTTATTGGCTTTTTGATCCCCAAAACATGATTGTGTTTTAGTGTTCCACAGGTGACGCCATATTTGGACCCGGTTATGTAATAGAGTACGGTACCATTAGCCAGACCATCGTCACAGTGCAAGTTCTAAACGACGTTTTGCACATACGCGCGGCCTCAAATAGTCCAATTATGCGCTTCCAGATTTGTTGAGGCCACGTGTATGTGCCACACTGCAACATGCATCTTTTGAATTTGCTTTGTGACGACAGTCTGGCTTGATGGAACCCTGCTACGTCACAGAGTCCCAAGATGGCGGCACCCGTTGAACATTAAATAATCATTTTTTTGGTCAAAAGCCAATAAAGAAAATATTAACATGAATTAATGTTATCACATAATGTCAATACGTAAAAATTTTGTCTCAGGGTTTATTAACCCTTTAACAAAATGGGTATAGTCTTTAAAAATGTTAAATAAATAAATGAATACAATCAAATGAAATACAGCAAAGTTTAAAACAATAATTTAACTGGAAGAAACTGGACAAGGGATCTACTATACATGTAAAAGACGAGAAGTAACAAGACTGCACACGTCACTGCACTTAAAAAATGATATAAATGATATGAAATTTATGATAAAAACAAGACAGTGTAGTAAAAACACAAACCTGTACACCAAGGACAAAAATGGGGATACAAAGTATTAATTTTTTTAATTTTAATTTTTAAATTTTTAAAGTGGTACATACACAATGTAAATCTGAAAAAGACCTTATAATACCTTATACATAAATTCTGACTAGTCATATGATGTATACCATCTGTACTGTTGCATCGTGTGAACTTGTAAAGACTGTGTGCCTAGACTGTGTGCCTACACTGTAAAGACTGTGTACTAATAAGTAGTAGTACTATTCCTAAGAAACCAATAAACTACCAGTCGTCCATACTACATCAAATTCTGGCAATGTGAATTGTTGTCATGTTACCTGTGTAACCTGTGTTTTGGTTTGATATATTGTAGCAGGTCTTCTAAAAAAATATGCAGAATCTTTATAAAATGGTTCAGGTGTTATAAAACAAATATCGACTTTTTTAAACTCATGACGGGCCCTTTGGCTATCTCTGGCTATCTCTGAGTGTTCTTTTTACATGAGGCAAAGCAGTGAAAACAGTCAAACTTGAAGCAAGTATCCACTCTCCACATGTGTTTTTACATTTAGTCACTTGTGTTTATGTTGAGCCAAAATTTGCTCAACATTCTAAGTATCTAGGAATGTTTACAATGTACATGTATATTAAAATTTTCACTTCTAACCCACACTTTGAGCTTAATTGAACTCTGGACTTGAAACATATCACAAAATGACAAATTTAAAAATGCATATCCATGTGTAGATGCTGGAAATCCTGACAAAACAATGAAATGCAGGAATAAATTGCAAAACTTGAAAACGTTAACACGGTTTTCAAAATCAACGGGGAAAATATTGCCAGAGGAATCAAATCATGGAATTCTATGATCACCAACATGTGTTAGTTTCACAAACCGTATTCATAGCAGTGCAGTCCTAAAATATGTTTAACCTTACTTTTTTATTAGGGTCATCATCATTTTCATCATTTCATTGTCTTTTTCCAACCTTGCTTCTCTTTTTTTTTTTTCCCCCAAATAAAACTTGTCACGCTCAAATTCCAGTTTGTCTTCAAGGTACTTGACATATAAGTCTGCTGTGCTTCGGCGTTTCCTTTGTGGTGGGGTCAGCTCTGTGTCAAACAAAATGAAAGCACTTACAAGGAAATGATTTTCAAATTAAATCTTAAAACTCAAAGGGTAAAAGTTTGGGTGAGAAAATCCCCTTCTCTTTAAATTTGTTTTGGTTAAAAAGCCAGGGATCAGATAGAAAACGACAGTGGATGACTTTCAAATCAAATATAAGGGACCTAAGAAAAGCACCTTTTCTGTCACCATTTTGGGCCTTCTTGGCAGAAACCAGGGATTCCATTGCTGCTGCTCTAATGGCTACCCCTGCATCTCTTTTTCAGCCGTCTCACACTTTTTCATATCCTCTTTGAAATTTTCCTAAATTTTATATGGTGATTTGTATGCGTATAAATATATTTTTTTATGTTAAAAAAATTACTTACGCCCTTAAAGAACTCATTTCATTTCTTCGGTGAGCATCCTGAAGGTGTCGAAAGCGATCTTTGCATGCCCTCAGTGTCACATAAATGTTCTTAGCATTGATGGCATCATTTATGTTAGTGTTGATTCCCTCCCATGCTATTTTTGAAATTCCTTGGCTTTGACTTGAAATCGCCAAAACTTCCCTCAGAAGGCCAGGGTAAAATCTAACGGTTTTCTTTGCCATTCTGAAAATGAAAGATGAAATCTTATTAAATGCACTGACTAAATATGGGATGGGGGAATCAAATTTTAAATTTTCTGGTGGTGAAGAAACATAAGAGGTCCTCTTCATTTTCATATAGCCTAGGCCATGCCCATACTGCCACAGATACAGCGGCTAGTCCGAGACCAGAAGTAAACATACATGCTACCAGAACTATCTTTATGCTATTAAACTATGAACTATCTCTATGGTTGATTATTTATGTTTTTCTCTCAATTTTTAGGAAATTGCTGAGTTTTACTAGGCAGTTTCATGAAAATTTGAAGTTGCTTCAATGCTTTTAAATGTCATATCACTGGATAGAACAAAAAATTAGAAAGAAAATGAGGGGTCAATGGTCATGATAGGTTAACCCTATGCAAAGTTACGAATTTTTGTTGATTTAAATATTTGGTCATTTTTAAGATCCAGTTTCAATGGAAAAGGTTGTGACCGAATGTGCCTGCAATGTATCCTTGTAGTACTAACAAAGTCTATTTTCAGCAAGTTGCACTGTTTTTAAGCCAACGTTACAGTTGGCATGGATTGATCATTTAAGATAACCACGATGTGTAGTATCCATTTATCGACACTAGAAGTGACTACATCCATAGACTACCCTTTATATTAGAATTTTACCATGAAAGTTCGGCAGGTCACAAACTTTTACAGTACAAAAGCATATGAAAAATAGCGCCACCAACGGCGGTTTGCGTGAATCTGCCTAGTTTTACTATCCGTTTTTCACTTACGTGTAGTGGAGCTGTTATCCGTGTTGACGACACTTTTACACTTTGACAGATTGAGTAAAACGTCATTAGTGTGCAAAGAGTGATGACGTCACAGCTACTAAAAGTCGCTGTTCCGCTAAGGGGCCGTTCACAATTATC
Organism: Zoroaster sp. YZ-2022; assembly: GCA_029582265.1. Classification (NCBI taxonomy): domain Eukaryota; kingdom Metazoa; phylum Echinodermata; class Asteroidea; order Forcipulatida; family Zoroasteridae; genus Zoroaster; species Zoroaster sp. YZ-2022. The sequence continues at coordinate 12,248,295 of CM055830.1, forward strand.
AACATTTTCACAAGTGTACAAAGAGTACACTTTTTCAGACCCCCCTCCCCCCCCCCCCCCCCTTTAAGTGTACAAAATAAAATGTTGATTTCAAACAATAGATTTGTGTTCAAAAGTAATGTATTCAGGCAAAGTATACAGTCAGTCTGCAGCAAATATTTTAAACCGAGGTCAGTTCAACCATGGAAGTATTATAAACATGATAAAGAAGTATTATAATACTTGCATGGTTCAGCACACAGAATTTAGCTGTAATTTGACTTTGCCTCCATCATGTCCATTGTGCAAACTCCTGAGATTTGGTAGCTGAAGAAAACCAAGTCTCAGAAGCGTGCACTATGAACTTATGAAGGCAAAGTCAAATTTAAAGAGTCTGCAGCAAAACAGAGACACACAACAGAATCAATAAATGTAGGCATTTCAAAACTTGAGTCCAAAACTTGAGTCCAAAAACTTGAGTCCAAAACTTGAGTCCAATTTTTTGAAAACAGATAGACCCTACAGCCATAAAGAACAGTCCATATGAATTAAAACCACAGCATACAGCAAGTGTCACAGAAATTTCGCAGTATCATGAACAGAGTCTATATGAACACTATTTATCGTCATGCATGTCATGGTCGTGGCTTGATGGGATTTTGTGTGTGATTGCGTGACTGCAAAACACAAAATTAAACAATGGATCCGCACAAGAAATCTCCTGTTATTTACGTGTACATGTATTTACGTTTTCATCTGACATGAATACGCAAATAGAGGTAGGCCTATCTACTACTGTATGTTTCTCAAAAAGGGCATGCTGGCCAAGTTGGCCGTTACGAGAGCGTTTTTTGAAGGAACATTGCGGCAATCTCGACAGGGCATCACGGCATTGGCCGCGGTGTCCGCGGTTAAGATCGAGGCCTACGATCTTTCTGGGCGTTGGCCGTGTATTTCGCGCCGTTTTTACAAATCGACATTTTTACTTTTTGAAAAAGCGTACGCGGCGCCTTAACCCCCTCCCCCCCAGCGTACGGTTTGTACGCTCGTGAAAATGTTGATAATTGTGAACGGCCCCTAACCGTGTGCAACTGAAACCTTGCTACTAACTCGCCGCGAAATAGTAACTCGCCGCGGCGAGATAGTAACTTGAAATTTATTTTTTGGTTGTGGCCCTTGGATAGGCCAACATTACTGAGTGAAACTGATTACAAGTAAACGTTACGCCAACTTGCCTTGCTAACAGTAACTATTATTATTAACTTGCCTTGCTAACTTAGTCGGGTCTAATGCAGAATACAACATGGAGCAGTCAGTCGTGACTCTACGGAAGCGTTAAAGAAGTTAACTTAGTGCGCTCGAACTTCGAAGACTGATCAGTCTTCTGTATAAAAATTGCCAAAGGATGCAGCTGAAAAGCTGAAACTCATTTCAGATAAATGTTGATCTTATGTATTTCGTCAGTATTGTGGTTTATATCTTACACAAATCTTAGTCTCTCAAAATTTGGTCCGAAAGTCCGACAAGCTCGTCCGGAAATTGGGCATATTGACCACTAACGTGATGTATGATGACGCCTTTGACGGTGGTGCACTCTGCTCTGATGTGTGTCCTTTCCTCTGAGTCTATGCATAAATAAGGGTTCTAACTTCTAAGTTCTATTGTAAAATACGTCAACAATTTTACTTGGGTAGAATGTCGTATCCGACCGCCACTTTTTCTCATTAAATATAGGCCTAATGAATAATGTAATCTTACCTACCTAGACCTAATACTAGTAATAGTACTTAGTATTAGTAGTAGTACTAGTAGTAAGGTGGAGAACATATGTAGGTATGTGCATATCCCACGTATTGCCGCAAATCTTTTTGGCCGCGGCCTCAATCTCGGGTTGAATCGCCGTGGCGAGCGCAAAGACACTGTGGAGATAGCGCTTTGTTACGTTTCGCTGAGGAGTGCGGCTATAAGCCAGGCACTTCGTGTCTGACGTCACTGTGTTTGATCTGGTATTGCGCGGCGCCCAGTTGAGAACCCATTTGCAAACATATAAACAATATGCACACACATGTGCGTGCTTATATTGAGTCACAGTGTTTGCAGTATACCTATAAAACATCAGTTTGCAACCAAAATGCCTGTTTATTGTTTGAATTTTATTATATTATTCCCTTTCATTTTTTGACGAATTGAGAATTCGTAAATGAGCCTGCACTTGGTGACGTCATACACGAAGTGCCTGGCTTATAGCCTGGCTGAGGCCGTTCTTTTTGACGTACCCAGTAGCTTTTTTTTCGAAGACGTAGATCACACATTTTACTTCAACCTCGTTCTCAAATTTTCTGAATGTGGCATTTAGAAGTTTCTAAAACAAAATTCTCGAAATTTGGGTTCGCTCTTGCTCATCAAAACCATCGACGATTTACCAAAAGTTGAGTAAAATACCTTATCAAACCACAAAAACTTGTTTTCTACCTCTTGACCAATTTTGACGGCGATTGGACGATTCCCAGTTATGTTTTTTGGATTCCCAAACATCGATGTCAACCAAAGATAGTATTGCGCCACGTTCAGCGTGCGATAGACCTACCAATTTTCAGTCCGATAAATCGTCGGCGTAACACAATAATATTAGTTCTCATGAACTTATTTCATTTTTTTTCTTCATATTTCCAGTCCAATATCATTTATTAATTTTTATAATGTTTAATTAAATCAGGGATAAGAATTTCTCGCGGATTTCAGTATAAATATTAAAAATTCTCAGATTTGAGTAATTTTTTTCTATTTAAAAAAATTTATTTTCATTATTTTGTTTCATATTTCCAGTCCAATATAATTTATAAATTGTTCTAATATTTAATTAAATCATGGATGAGAATCTTTTGCGGATTTCAGTGTAAAAATATGAAAATAATCCTCAGATTTGAATAATTTATTTTTCATTATTTTTT
>CM055830.1:12251724-12336849 GCA_029582265.1 Zoroaster sp. YZ-2022
AATTACGCCCAAAAATTTTTAAACCCTCCCAACAAAACCAATATTTAAAAAGTAAACACCCAACAATTTGGGGAAAACAATACTTACCATTTTGTTGTTCTAGACTCTTTTTTCTAGACTCTTTTTGGTTATTAAACAATCATTGTGGGAAGATTCATTGATGCTTTCGGGATTACAAATCATACACATTATTCCATTTGCACAATCTGGATCTCTTGCCTCAAAATCAAAAAGTAATTCATTTTGTATTTAACCACTGCCAGCCTGTGCTATAAAAACCTTTTTCACCCGATTTCAAATTCAAGCCACATTGTAAACAATTAAATTTACCAAAAAAATATGCTTGGGTGTCTCAGAATTTTTTTTACCAAAGGTGCAATGAGTGAGTGTTGACAATCTTAAAGATGGACTACAATTGCTTCTCTCCACCCAGGGGTTAAATGGGTACCTGTGAAGGCAGAGATGGTTTGCTCTATATGCGCTAGAAATGGCAGCAATTGAGCTGTATACTCCCCAGGGAGCTGAGATGGTTTCAGGAATGATTTATGAGCCTTATGAGCCTTATGAGCAGGGATAATAATATAATGCGCCTTGAGCGCCACTTAGTTGGTGGATACGTGCGCTATATAAATCTATACATTATTATTATTATTACAACGGATTAATGATAAGTGCTGTATTGCTGTTTTCGTTCGAGAAATGTGTAATGATTACTAACATATTATTATTATTCAATAAAACTTGTTCCTTCATGCAAAAAAAAACTCAATTTGATCAGCGTTCTACGACCCAGAAAAGCCCAGTTTGACCAAAAGCCCTCAACTCATGAATAATTCATACTTCGTGTGTGACGTAGCACCCATGACGAATTTCTTACCCGCCCCACGCACAACAGTCGATCGTGTGTACTGTATGCATTTACCGTGCATGCAATGCGGAACAACAGCGGACAAGCGACATCTTCTAGACCGAAAAACAGCGAAAATGTCCGATAGCGAATATTGGGAAGATCACAGTATAGATGAGGAAGAGGAGTTTCATAGGCACTTCTGAGGATAGTGATGTCAGCTGTAGCGATGAGGGGAGCTCCCCAGACGAGAGAGAAGTCGAAGTACGTGGCGCTGAACCATACCGGTTCGAGCCACTTGCGGCGCCTGCAGTTGACCAGCCCGGTGACGGTGATCGTCAGGCCGAAGACGACGAACCAAATCCTGATGATAGACGGCTAAATACAGACTGGTAAGCCCACAAAATGATTCATGAATGAAATACTGAATGATGCTTCGTTTGATCAATTCGTTTCTGCTGTACAAAAAATAGTTGTAGGCTATACTTGACAAAACATGAACGAACATGATGGAGACCCAAGGGTACATAATAGTAGTAGTAGTACATGTACAGTACATGTGTACACTGTACATGTGTACAATACATGTACAGTGGAATTTGGGGGTAATTACTATGTCTTGCGTTTTATGATTTGTTGGCAATATTAGCCAGTATTTATGAAGACATGATGGAAAGTAATCACTGCTCAAAAATTCAAATAAAATCATGATCTTTTACCATCATGCTTTTTAAGCATAATTGACATTTAGTCTTTCCTTCAAATCAAAGGTTGTAGCCCCCTGCACAATAAAATGTTTGATTTGCCCATGGAAAAATGTATTCCTTCGTGATGTACCTGTCCTTCATCAGTTCATGGGGGATGTATTTCAAGATCAATTTTTAAGTAGTGCAACCCCAATGACAAAGTTACTAAAATTATATTTTCCAAACTTGTTTTTTTTTGTAATAGGTGTTCGTGGTGGACATTGTGTTCTTCAGCCTTGCTCGCAAACTGTATATGTTGCAAAGAAGATGAGAAGACAGAGAACATGATGCGGCAGCTGACATCAACGCGGATGATCCCAATCAGTGCCTTACCATCCATGATTGGTTTGATGCGATCTGCCTCCACCCAGGAGTGCTTGCAACAGCGCATCTTCAGAGATGCAGTTGAAGGAACGCTTGACCAGTAAGTGATTTGAGTGTTGACTGAATGTACAAAGCCAATGTACCATCAATTTCAATTAATATTTTAGAGCAATGTCAGTTTTGAATGATCTGCATATCAAGCAGATTACTTTTGATTGACCAGAATGAGCACCGGTGTTTACTTCCAGAGTAACCGCACACAACTGAATATGACCTTGGTTGACCCACGCAGCATCTATATCTTATTGTACATGCATTACATGTATGTAATTGTTTACTTTTGATCATGATTGCCTTTTGGTATGGTTATAGTTTTATAGCATTTCAGTTTCACATGGTGTTAACGTAAAACAATATCGATACTCCACCATGCAAATCACAAATAATTTTGTCTCGATTTTTTGTTTTGTTTACAGAAAATATCGCCATGTTGCATATCGGCAAGTGGTGAGGTGGTGTTGGGGTTATCTTGGCCAAGCTTCAACCGATTGCCACTGCCATCATGTGTAATGGACGCAATCCGCAGGGATCGCTCCCAAACCCCGATGGACAGTACAAAGGATTTTCGCCTCCACCACTGGATTAGGCAGATTGGCTTTGTTTTATTTTTTTAAATTGGTAACATCTTTCTCTAGTTATAATTATCTGGAGGAGTTACAAATTATTTTGTGCTGCTCATAAACCATGATCAATGGCAGAATCAATTACGTGTGTATTTCATGTTGTGTCTTTTTCGGGGAAGAAGTTGATTAATTTAGCACTAATGAAATAAACTTGTTTTATGTTGCCAACAATACATTATGGTAAAACATTACAAATTCGGTATGGCAGAAAGATGCCAAGAACTGAAAATTTTACAAGACCTTAGTACTTTCGAATAAATGACAAGACAAAATATGTATGTATTTGCAACCAACAATTCAGTTTATTTTTGAGGTTAAATATCAAAATTAAAAAGTTGCCTTCTTGATGACGAAAACAACTTAATCAAAATCCTGTACATACTTGTTTGGAACTTGGCCATTGTTCTGTTAAACCGAACTGGAAATCCTTTGAAATTCGTTTCACACTTGCTGCTCTTTTCCCAGGAAAAACTTACATTCAGCATAACTCTACTGCTGAGCAGGTTCAGATTTTCTTGGATTAAAGCTAATTCAATTAGGTTTTTTTGGCTTTGCATCACAAAAGGGAGAAGTGTGACAAAGACTAATATTGTAAATCTCATGTTGGTAAATCTCATGTACTTCTGCCTATAAAACTTAAAACTTGTTCTGAGTGTACAGTGGCAATAAATTGTAAAATACAAGAATAGAATAACAATAAATGTGTACAGGCCATGTCATTCTGTCTTCAATCAAATATTAATAAAAAATATAAAAGACATGTATATAGCACCAAATCCATTTGAATAAAATGCTCCCAGGCCCTTTAAATATAATAAAATAACCTAAAGTAACAATAGCAAAGATTATAAAAGATTAAATATCTGGGAGCCAGATAAAGTGATAAAAACAGGCAAATATCAGCAGGGGCGGATCCAGGAATTTTGGCATGAGGGGGTCAGGCCTTTCTTTTTCTTTATGTTCGATAATATCCCCTTCTGTGTTTTTCATTATCTTGCTGTCAGAGCAGGGGGGTTATTCGATCCCCCCCCCCTTCTGGATCCGCGCCTGATAAGTAAGTAAAAAAGAAAGAAAAAAGAAAAGAAAAGAAAAGGACTGAAATAAAACGGAACCTAAATGATACAATAAAAAAACTTCATGTGCATTGTAAAAATATATCCTGGACCAGCCAGAGACAGTCTAAAAACAAGACAGATAAGCTATAGGTCTCCCGTAAAATGATACGCAACACCATCAAGAAAAAAACAATACTAATTACAATAGAAAATAAAATAGTCAAGGTCGATTCTTCTCCCGTAGGACACCCTCCCCCAAAAAATTAAACTTGTTCGGAGTGTACAGTGGCAATAAATTGTAAAATACCCCAATACTCCCCTTGCACCCCCCCAAACACACACAAACCAAAACATGTAAAGAGTAATTTTCAAAGTCTGCTTTTTGATGACAAAACGAAAGTATGTGATCAAAATCCTGTAAATACTTGTGTGGAACTTGTGTAAAATCAGCATAACCCTACTGCTGAGCAGGTTTAGATTTTCTTTGATAAAAGCTAATTCAATTAGGTTCCTTGGGTGAGCATTGCAAAAGGGAGAAGTTTGAAGAAGATTAATATTGTAAATCTCATGTAGGTAAATCTCCTGTACTTCTGCCTATAAAACTTAAAAACTTGTCTTGAGTGTACAGTGGCAATGAATTGTAAAATCCACCAATAAAATAATGAGAAATGTGTACAGGCCATGTCATTCTGTCTTCAAACAAAGTTGATTCTACTCCCCTGGCAACCTCCCCCCCCCCCCCCCCCAAAAAAAATAAAGCAGGTTCATCAGACAATACGGCAGGGTTCACCGGTGGTTCCTGTACTGTAACTGTTGGCTGTACGGCATGGAGTTTTGTCAGGGCTTCCTTCACAATTGAACATTATGTAGATTTGTGCTGACTCCTGGGTAGTCGCATATACTTGCACACCTGAAATATATGTAAAATGTTTTTATATTAAATATGTGGTTATTACATATGCAAAACCATTTTGTCACAGTTGTTTATGTTAAAAACATTTAATAAACAGCAACAAAGGAGACAATGAATTTGAGATGTCAGTCATGAAGCAAAGTTGTAGCATCTTAAAGTTCATTAGCCCTCATCCCCAGCCCGAATGCCCCTCCTAAAATCTACCACAGTTCATGTTAATATGATCGTGCACCCAAACCCTGACTTACATAAAATTGGAATGTCTTTCCCATGCTGAGTATGGGTGCTTTGGGTGTAACATAGAGCTCTACGCATGGAGGAAGGAAAAGACCCCTCTATGGGTGTACATAGCACAGGTGCACAGTACCTAATCCATAAAAATAAGGCAAAACCATGAGGAGAATTTTACAGGCCTTGGGATAGTTAGGGTTAAACTTTACCTTTGTTAACTGGATGAAACATCTTGCGGTTGGTCAGAGTTTTCTTGGACCGGATGAACTTTGAAGAGGCATCTTTTGATGGTAGTTGGTTTTGGAGACATCAAGGTCTATTATGCGCATCGCCTGCCTTGATACAGTTTGGGTTGTTTGATCCTATAATGTAGCAGAAGATTATCAGAAATGTATTTCTATTTATATGCCAAAAACCTAAAAACTTGAAACAGTATCTGTGTGGCACTTGCACAAGCAAAGCTGTAAATGCCAAATTATATAAACAACTGTGTGTGGAGTTTTAAAGTTGTCTTTGTAAAACAAATAATATGTAATCAACCACAAGGAAACTGACTGGGTAAATTTAGATACATTTTGGGTGAACAAAGAAAACTGACAAGAGCGGATTTGAACCTGCGACCTCCGGGTTGACGTGCTTGGCGCCTACCAACTGAGCTATCTAGCCCTATGTTGGCGGTCTCCCTATTTATTGTCAATATCCTTTTGTTCGGGGTGCCAGTCAGAAGTCATGCAACCGTACACTGCCCTATAGCCAGGGATCACACCCAAGTTACGATACAACCTGGGAAGAGGCAGTGCCGGATACACCATAAGGGATGCAACTTTTTTATACAAAACAACTAAAACAGCGCATTGATACAACATTTGGTCTTGTGCAATTGCATGGCAAGGTGTTTTGCACATTTTGCAATTTATTAAAACATGTGTACCCTACCTTGTTTGTCTGAGATGATGTTACTGCTGTTGTTGCATCCTTACGATATGGCTTGGAAGGTGCATCTGAATGACTGGTGAATGCTTCTGGATCAGGCAAATCCTGTTTTGGGGGCAGTAACAGATTGATACATTATGAACTACATGTACTTGTACATAATGAGCACAACACATACGTCAAGCACAGTCAGCTTTGGGGGAACAGAACGGATACCCAACAGGACACCAGGCTAAAGGGTATTAAATAGAGTAGGTTTGTGTAATAAAAAAAGGCTACGTAGTACAATTAATTTTTACTGAATATATTACTGGGGAAAATTGTGGAAGGGTGATTTATAAAAAGATCACGTGCTTTTTGGAAAATTGAGAACCGGCCAAAATGTCAATGATGAAATAATATAAATGCTGTTTTTTGTTAATTATTGTTATTTCTAATTTTTTTTAAGGGGGGGGTATGGTTACATGTACATGTACTTAGCCTGAATGATAAATAAATTAGAATATTACCTCATCGGCTGATGAGCTTGAGCTGTCCGGTGGTGGAGGCTGCGTGACTCCATGCTTAGTCTCGTAGTCAGCAAAGGCTTCTTCCAAAACCTGTAAAAGAAATAAAAAACAGACATTATACAGAAGTTCTTTAATACATATTTGTTGACAATAATAAACCCTTTCACAGTAATTAATCCTAGGTTTATGAGGTTGTTTATACGCTTTCATCTCATAGTTTTAGAGTACACGGTAATGTGAATGTGCCATGTTGTTCATGGATCCCAAACACTTAGAAAGCACTCAAAATCCACTTATTCATTTCAGTGTTAAAAGTGGAGAGGGGGAATTAAATGACGATAACATGCAAATCACCCCAAAAATGAGTGGTGTGTGTGCCTTTTCTTCATTCTTGATCACTTAATACTTTTTCATTTATGAATTTACATCATGTTTGCAGTCCCTGACTTACATGTAGTAAACCCATCTGAAGGACCAGGGATGGGAGCATGAAGATATTTTGGAGCTGTGCCTTCAAAAAACGAGTGAACAATTCTTAGGCATCCACTCAGCATTCTCAGACAGCTTTGGCAAAAATAATTGTCCATGGACTAACTTAGTTGGTTAAATACTGGTCAGCAAGACAAAGAAAAAGACTTAACTGGAACTGGAACAGTCAATATGGATTAAAATTATAGGATTCACACGATTGAGCATGAATAATCAACATGCCAGAAACCAGAGCATGAACATGCCAAAGCACGGCCATCATTCACGGTCATGGACTGAGATTTAGCTACATACTGTGGCATACACTCTAGCCTAGGCCACAGTATGTAGCCAAGTCAGATTCAGAGCAGAGCGGCGGCCATTGACATGATTGGCCACAAGAAAAGAGTACAGATTTTCACTAGTCTATTTTTCTTATTGGGCCTAAATTAAATATGTTCAAAAGCAGCTTAAGGGATCATTTCGGACGTTTTTTATTCAGTACATTAACTTACCCGGCTTCTCTCTCTTTCTGGAATGCTGTCCCAGTGAAGCCTCTACGCTTGAAGTGCCCTTTGTGACTCTGCGGCCACGGACCCGAGACCCGATTACTCGGCCGACGCATTAGCACAGCAGTAGTAGACGGCGACGACTTGCACGAGTACTCTCGATATTTGGCGCTTTCAATGTGGGATGGATCCAGGCTTCAAACGATACTTTGACTTCAAACCCAGTGATTCTTTCAATGCACTTGAACGTTTTCTACAGTCCTCCTAAAAAATGGGCAGAACAAATCAAAGGCCTACTTCTTGCCAAGAAGGTGAAATCCTTTCGTGTATTATTCACGAACTCTCACCCATTCCTTTGATATCGCAGGATCCCGCGGAAATTGAACAAAATGAGTCTCTGGATTCTTAATACTATTTCTAGTGCATCCACCAACAACACATGAAGTCGGCATTACAACAACATCGAAAAAGCTTCATAAAACTTTGCCTCTGCTGACGCATGAAAACGCATGTATAATATACACGGAAGTAACATGGCGCCTTCTGTTTACTCGGTGCTCATGCGGTTGTACGTCATCCTTTCGCTGGTTTACAAGTCCGCTGGTACTATATCGTGGATTTCATAGTGGATTTTCAATGAGTCTTTGTCGGGAACCAGTGCAGGGCGGGAAATTTCAAAATCGAAGAAGCGGGTCTAATTTTTTCGTCAAATTATGCATAAAATTATAAAGAGAAAAACATGACCACAACAATAAATTGTTACCTGAACACAACATAAACAAGGTTCGATAGTCAATTTAATGTGAGAGTTTTCGTTGTAGTCCATCTTTAAAGGAAGACAAATATGAAATGTAATCTTTGTGAAAATGTTTTATACTACACTTAATGGACATATTTTTAAACAATATCAGGTACATAAGCAGCAACAAGATTCCTTCAGAGCGAGCAATCCGCAAGAAGCAGAAGGTGCTCCTCAAGGACCATCTGGAGGAAAAAACAATTCAACTCCTTTTTAACAGCAACGCTGCGGATGGAGTAAATGGGATGAAGCTGAAAGACACGCCATTCGTTTACGTCAAAGACATTGGAGCTATGATACTGGACCATCTTGACCGCCATGATCAGTAAGATATTTCATTTTAATACATGTATATATAAGAAAGTACATGTATAACACATCAACAAAGATTTTAATATTTACACGTTTTTACATCACTCATACTCACAGAAAATATTTTTATTTACAGGCAAGGAACTCTGACATGGCATAGTACCCAACAAAGAAATATGGGTGAAGGTGGGAGGTGATAAGGGGGGAAATTCATTCAAAATGAATTTTCAAATTGCGAATTTAAGCCACCCCAACTCTTTAAAGAACACAGTTGTGTTTTCCTACTTCGAGGCCACCGACTCCATGGCAAACATACAGAAGGTTCTTCCCCCTATATTTGAGCAGATGTCACAACTGAATACATTACAATGGCGGTAAGATTTCTTTTTTCTCTCAGTAAACTTGTATCATGTTCCTGACCTCTGTTATGATTACAGAGGAGAGTGGTGCCAATCAGCAGTCCCTATGATAAAATTTTAAAAGGAGTGGGGAGATGATTGCAAATTAGCTTGACCCTTCCTTTGTGTTAGATTCATAAATGCAGTTTTTAGTTTGCATATAAACTAATTATTTAAATGAACATGTTCCCTTTCAGTGGATGTTCCTTGCGCATCTTGTTTTTTGGAGATTATGAATTGCTCAACAAGATGTACGGACTTTGTGGATGTAATGGTAAGCACTTTCTTTCCCTCAAACCTCCAACATTACAAACTAAATATAAACAAAATAATCACCTTTATTGATCTTGCTGTGGTGTAGATTGGCTCTTTTGCTTGATCCATATACACTTTAATACATGCAGTCAACCTGAAAGAAATATTTTGATAATATTTTAACTTACAATTTCAACTTGCTCATGTTTCATTTCTACTTTTATTTGTTTTGTATGCACTTTAGCATGTTACTGCTGCATTTATTGCTTAGGAACTAAGAAACTCATGCAACAGTCCATCACAGAGCGAGGACCATGTTTGCCTCGCACTCTTGACAATATCAACGAGCATTACCAGTTATTTGTCAATGACGGCGCAAGGCAATCAAGGGCAAAAGAAATCTCCTACAGTGTTGTAAATCGTCCTCTGATATCAATTGAGACAGACCATGTAAGTAAAACTTTCAACAGGGTTCTCACTAATGTGTGTGTGAATGACCCATAACAGTGACAAAATGTTTTTAATTTATAACTGTCAGGTAATTCTCCCTACCTTGCACATCTCCCTTGGAGTCTTCAAAAAATTGTTTGATCTTCTCGAGAAAGAATGCCACAGTCTGGATGTAGAGCTACTTCATTTGCGTGTCAGGACTGAAGACTCCGCGGGACGTACCAACTTCGATGACCAGGTAGTAGCTGAATAAGAGAGACAAGATAACGTCAAACAGATTCTGGAGGAAAAGCGCAATGACCTTGAGCGTGCAGAGGAAGAATTGCCCCTGCATGTCCTCCAAAACAACAGTGAGGAAATGGATGAAGCCTTCCGTGATGTAGCTGAATGTCTTTAAACTTCCAACAGAAATAAAGGACTTGGTAAATACATGTTTCAGCTACCCAACATAACATATTAATTTGTGTACATAATTTAAAATAACATTCAGAAATACTCAAAACTTAATAAATTTCCTTTGCTTTTTACATAAACATTTTAGGAACAAGAATATATGTCAACAAAGCTAACCTATGGAACTGGTCCCATTGCAAGCAACCTTGATGAAGTCCTTCACAAATACAAAGTTGAACGTCAAGCGTACCATGGGAAGGCTTTTGTGGGTAATCATGTCCACAAATGCTGTGAGGTAAAAATAGCATAATATGCATAATTAAAATAAAATACTCACATGTCATACATGCCTGTATATGTATATTACCAGATAAATTATATATTTCAATGCGGATATGCTATCATTTCCCAATAAATGTGATGCCCAAAGTCACCAGTGTCTAACGACTTCAAAAAATAAACTAAAAATACATAATTACCTGAAAAATATTTAATTGGAATGTTTTTTTAAATAATTACAGCCAGAGATAATTGACGCACTTTCAAGGGTCCCAAAGGAGGCAATAGAAAAATGCTTCAATGATGACATGCCTCTGGCAGGCCAAGAGCGCCTAAGAAAGCAAGCAGCAATAATCAGTGGCAAATTCAAGGAAATCTTCCTTAAATTTGCCGATGTACACAGGGGCATAAATCACACCCACGCCATGAATGATGATATCGCATAGGTAAGTTCGTGCTTTTAAAAGGTCAATATGATTTTAGAAACAAAAAATAAGCTGAGACTTTTATTATTTTAAATTTAAAGTGTATTGTAATAAGCCTTCAGGGCTCGATTTAGACACTAGCCCGGCGTACAAACACTAGTCAAGAGTGCCGCGGTCTCTTCCTTCCTCCATGGTCAAACTTGCTTCTGGGTAGCCCGGCCGGGCTAGTCAAAAATGAACAACTTACCTTTGTAATTTTCTAGCTGTTATGTGATATTTGATTTTTAATATGTAAATAAAACAAAAATAAACTTGAACGTTGGAGTGTTAATTGTCGTTAATTTTGTCAGTCGTTACTCATTACTGACTCATGTTTTGGTTTGACGTTAATGACCTACAACATCGAGCATGTATGCATGGGCATACAAACGACGTTACAGTACACATACGACATGCACACACACACACAGCAGCTCCACAATCACTGAATCAATGGTACCCGACGCTCTTTACGTGATTGCGTGTTTCGGTGTCCGGGAACCGCACCATGCATGACGTACCGAATCAGATGAGGAGAGAAACACAGATATAACTCCGATGTGGCCTGAGCTGGATGAAGACGAATCAGATGACTCATCTTTCTAAATTTACAGTGAACGATTTCCCCTGTATCGCATCGCAAAATGCGATGTAATTTGGGCAATCTGCGATGGAATTTCAAACAATGCATCGCAGATTTTGCGATACAAATTTCGACAGATTTATAAACATTTTTGAAATCATATTCACAAACCTTTCCTGAAATAACGTTTACATGTATATTTCCGACCAAAAATATCGAGCTATCCGTCCCGACTGGGTTTGTTTCCGTGTGTCCAGACCACGCCGGGGGTACGTCCATGCGACGTACGTACCCGTGTTCAACGATGACTTCACGCCGACGCGACGGTGTTGATGCAACAGTAAACACAACTTTATTTTCCAGCAATCCGTAAAGGTTTTTTCCGCAATGCCTAAAATTCTATGTGCATGCATTATTTTTCTGCTGATGAATTAACTACGAGCGAAATTCCCGAAATGGAAAACACGCAACAACCGCCCAGTTTTTTTAAAGCTTCGCACGTGTTTATTTTTTCTTCTCCTGAGTTTGGGGGTTTGAACATTGAGCAATTGAGCCACCCCCTATACACAATAGTACAATAGTACCGTGTTCAGTTGACATGTGTGCTTTCATACGATCACTACGGCCGTATTCAACAAACTCTAGAAACGTTACCGTAACTTCGTTTTATAATAAAAGTTTTGAAAATCAACAAAATGAGCATTCATTTATATATGTAGTGGTAAGATTTAGAATCATTTCGGCACACAATATGATTGCATTTTCAACCACTCATTTTCCTGACGAATTTTTAATAATCAAAATCAAGCTTGATCATACCACAAAGTAACGTTACACTCGGCGAAATTCACTTTGAAAAGCACCCGAACATGTCGCAGTCGGTAATTTGTTTTCGTGATATTGCCTCTGTTTTAGCGATCGATAATAATGTAAACAAAACAAGAAAATGGACGGAGGACTAACTTTCATGAATGATTGCAATTTGGTGAAATAACGGTTACACGTGAGTTTTTTTTTTACCACCTGTCGCTCAATTTCCGGACACTTAAAATTATTATTTCTGGTAAAATTTGGACATTCATATTATGAACCAAACGACAGTAAAGCCTTAAAAAAACAACACCTTTACCTATGCACACTACATACTGTAATTTTAAGCATTTTTAAATTTGCTATACAAAATTCACAGATTGCTACACAAAAAAATTATTTTGCTATGCAAATTCAGTTTTTGCATCGCAGTTTTGCTATGCAAAATTTTTGAACGAAATCGTTCCCTTTACCCTGTCAGTTTCCCGTGTGGTGTAAATGGTCGGGCTAGTGAAAATTTGTGAGGGCTAGTCAAAAATACATCTGACTAGCCCGGTGGTCTAGTCAGGAAAAAAAGTTAGCGCAAGCCCTGTAAGCATATTTTAAATGAAAGCAACTTGCCATTTTATATTCACAGATATAAGTATTCGTGGATTACTACGAGCGTATCGTCAACTCTTTCCAAAAGAAAGCATCACGCCGAAGCTTCACCTATTGGAGGATCATGCAGTTGGTCAATTACGGCAGTTCGGAGTGGGGCTTGGTCTTCTTAATGAGCAAGGTGGGGAGCTTGTTCACTCTGAATTCAATAGGATCGGCCGGATTGTACATGGAGTGTGAGACAACTTGGACAGGCTCATGGCTGTGATGCGACGTCATCATGTCTCCACCTGCCCTGAAGTTTCAGGAAAAATGGGAAAAGAAAATGTTTTAAAAATAAGTAAATTTTGAAAGAAAGAAAGAAAAACAATCAGTGAAATACTCTTTCTTATTAAATTATGGATAAACTACATATACGTACATGGGTAGAAGTACATTGTCCATTCTCGTGACAAGTGAAATTCACCATTTTACTACTTTAAATAGTTTTATTTACTAATTTTACTCCCTCATTCATTCACCTGGCAAGCCTCCACAGACACAGTATACCTCATACATGTATTTAATGACGTGACATAAAATTACTGAGAAATTACACATATGTGATTGTTAATTTTACCCTCACGTGATGGGAAAGAACTCATATCCAGCCTGGTCCTGGATCTTTTTCATTCATTGAAACATTACTATCTTACTTGCTCAAGAAAGATAATGTTGTTGAATGTTGGAAATAAGTGAAAAAGTAGCATTCTAAATACAGATTGTCGACACGAGTCCCATACCATATGCATGTCATGGTACTTTTTAGTAGAACTAGAAATAATCAATAATAATTTAGGCCGAGGTCTGGGATATATATTCATTTACTTCTTTATCCATGGCTCAAGTGCGCAGCAAATATAGTGTTGAATAAACCTCAGAATTGCATTTAAATGTTAAATCTTTGTTGATCAGTTTTGTCTTATAGATCTGAGGTTGCACAATTTATGCAACATGCAATGCCCTAAAACAGTCATTGAGTATTCCATTATAAATGCATACCACTAGTTCTGAGAGAGTGACCTCTCGTTGAGCCCAGTTGCAATAGTCTGGCATTTTGGGGTTCCATAGAGCTAGGTGATCTATTAAAAGAAAATATTAAATTATAAATTCAACAATGTTCCCCAATGTTTAATTTCAATTGTGTATTTCTACTGTGATTTAAAAAAAAAAGTGATCACTGCATTAGCCTTTGACGCAAATGCAGATGCAGCCTACAGGTGATAAAATATTATCCGTTAAAAACTTCCCCACCCTCAATGTTAAGGGCTCCCATCCTCAAATTAACATTTAACATTCCCCGTATCTGAATGAAAATCCTGTTAAGACCGCTGATTGTCAGGCTGTAGGCCTTTGTATGATTCATGTTACAATTTATGTTTTGGCAATAGGCTACATAATAATTAGCCTATATTGTGAATCATTAATTAGGCCTAGGCTATGATCAGAAGTTGTCATTAGTGACACAAGCATAGCCCCATTTGTAGGGCCAATAGTGGCAATACACCGGACTCCTCTGATCCTTGGTCCTAACCCCACGTGTAAAAAAGTTGAAAAATCACTCCTTTTTTGTATATGTGGGGGATAGGATCAACGATATGGAGGTTATGTCCAGTGTATTGGCACTAACGAGTGACGTTAGAATGGGGTTCAAAAGCAGTGACCAGTGCAGTGTCTTTTTCGTGTTTAACATTAATATTTATAAATTATATAGGCCCTATCACATGTCATACTCATGGCATGGGAGGCCCACTACGCCACAACTACCCGAGGATAGAAAATATGATGATTTGCAATTCCAAGGATAGATGTTGTGCAGCAGGGCCTTCTTTATGATACGCCAATATTACAAGGATTACATTTTCACGAAAAAGATGCTACATACTGCTCGTGTTGAAGTTTGCCTAGGCCTTGTGACGACGGTGGTTGTGCACAAATTGTGCAACTGTTAGTGTTAGCGGTTGTTCAGTAACGTTAACGTTGATTGTAAACCCTTTTTGGACATGACATACAACAATCTAAGATTAAATGTTCGAGTTCAATTACTACATACCTTTATAAAATTCAATAGCATAAATCTCTTTCTCAAAAGACCATGTTATTAGTATTAGTCGTTTCCCATCAGTCATTTTGACGTTCTAACCATTGAGACAAGTTCTAACCGAGGGAAAAAATGGTTGCCGGTCGAGAAAATTTGCCAAGTGAAAATGTTACGTCATCACTGATACGCAATTTGATTGGAGGTTGCCCGAATGGATTGCCTCAAAGTAGAAAGGCATTATACTGACAAATTTAGTTGCCTCCGTGTTGCCTGTGCATTGCCCAGAGATTGCACAAGGCAACATAAGATGGCGGCGTGATGACGTCAACGCATAAGGTCTATAAGTAATTAGATTCTTCATTACATCACTATATTTGCATGTCTTCCTAGCAACTAGGTTCACAGGGGGTGTTTTTTTAACGTCGTCATCGATATGAAAAAACATAACAATAACCATGTAAATAACGCCCAGAAAGACGGCGCGGCTAGTCACGTGACATTATTTTCACTGTCCAAACATTACCAACAGAGGGCGCACATTGTACGCATTGAAACAGCCGTGACAGAACGGCTGTCATCAATCACGCCATGCTCGTGTTTTTGATATTTGACCTCATTTTTATAACTTAAAAGGCGGAGGTGGGGTGAGACAAAGTTATTCGGTGACCTCAATATTTCCCCCTTTTTCCCCAAAAGTGTTCGCTGGCCCACCTGTTCCCAGCTAGCGCCACAATCAATGAAATAAATACAAATGAATGGTTGCAGTGTTTTGCAACCGCCCTCCTCTACCCAAAAACAAATACAAAACAAAAAACACATGCGCCGATCTCTTTGAAAAATTCGTTCACAAGGCCGGGCTATGCGATTTATGAAATCAAGTCGACCATTGTGTCGTCACAATATTACACTCTAATATAACAGGATCATATCGTCGTGTCAGTGCAAAAAACGTCGTATCTCCTAAAATAGCATTTAAATTACATTCGAGTTTGAAAGTGCTGAAGTGCGAAATTTTTGCACTGACACGACGATATCATCATGCATGAAAACTAGAATATAGAATTATAATTTGTGTGCAGGGGCCGTCCAGGGCAAGATAAAGTTTTAAAATTAGAACGTCGGCCATCAATCACGCCGTGCCAGTGTTTTTGATATTTGACCTCATTTTTATAACTTAAAAGGCGGAGGTGGGGTGGGGAGACAAAGTTATTCGGTGACCTCAATATTTTTCCCCTTTTTCCCCAAAAGTGTTGGCTGGCCCACCTTTTCCCAGCGCCACAATCAATGAAATAAATACAAATGAATGGTTGCAGTGTTTTGCAACCACAACAAAAAACAAATACTCCTGAGGACGATCAGAGCATACTGATCGAAACGTCGAGTTGTACCTCCATTTCTTTTCAGAACTAATTACTCATCCAATTGAGATTCCACGTGATGTCACCTCAATAATAGTCTTACATAAAAACAAATATAAAACAAAAAACACATGCGCCGATCTCTTTTAAAAATTCGTTCACAAGGCCGGGCTATGCGATTTATGAAATCAAGTCGACCATTGTGTCACACAATATTACACTGTAATATAACAGGATCACGTCATCATCATGACCTTTTCTAGTTTTTCGAGAATACTGATCCTATAAATTGGTGACAACCTCGTCTCCAGCATGGTGGTCCAACTCATTTCCACTACTAGAGCCTGGCGCATACCTGTTATAATATAGACTGAGCAGTGAGAGGGAACTGGGGTCGATCACTATGCATGGGAACGAGGTCTTTCAGCGTGGTAGTTTATTGCAAAGAGGTCATTCTGGTGCGAGGTTGGCCGGATATACGTCATAAGCGACTCGACTGTGCAAAAAGCGCAAGATCTCGAATGCTGATGGCCATGGGCATTGCCCTACAAAATTAAATCATGATAAGGTCATATTACCATTGCTTCTGCATAAATGAGCCAGTTATTTTTAGTCACTGTGTTCATCTTAAACTAGGACATCGATTCCATGCCCTGTTGAAAGTCTGCTCTGATCATGACGATATTGTCCCTTTTATGCAATCATCAGTTTTACATTAAAATTTGATTATTTCTGAATGACTAATCGTGTACCTTAGGCCCCCCCCCCCCCTCCAAAAAAAAAGTTTCCGATTCCTGGTCATCGGTCGGCTTCAAAATCGGTGCAGTGATATGCTTTTTTCCCCTTTATTTGCCAACAGAGAAATATGTGATACATTGTATACAATGTGACCAAATTTCCCATACACAAAGTATGGTGGCTAAGAGATGTCACACAAATCAGGCAAACGTTCATACCCCTATGTGAAAAAGTTTTTTAAAGCACAGCACGGCAGAATTCCAATCGATCCAGCAATTTTGGTTGCAATTGGACATCGATTCATAGCAACAAAAAGAAGAAAATTAAAAATGCGCTGGTCTGAGGCGACGCGCACAAAGACCAGAAACTGCAGACTTTTTTGGCCTTACCTTTAAATGAATATTTTCAGGTGGGGGGGGGGGGGTGTGAGCAAGTCTTAAAATGATTGCTTTATCTATTAAGCAGCAGCATTTCCCAGAGTCCGGTATTCTCCTGAGGATGATCAGAGCATACTGATCGAAACGTCGAGTTGTACCTCCAGTTCTTTTCAGAACTAATTACTACTCAATTGAGAATTTCACATGGTGTCACCGCAGTTAGTCTTACTTATTTATCTATCTGCTCTGTTTTTAGCGGTGAGTTTCTCCAGTAGTTTCCAGGCGTTGCTTCACCCACATCTCGGCAAGGAACACCATATGTTAGTTGGCCATTTGGAGCGCTTAGACAACTTGTCGAGGGAACAATGTGCTCAGCTCAATCACATGTACAAGTTGCCTGCTGCAGAGGTATGGATTCACAACATTGGAAATGTTGGCAAAACGTCTTCTTTGGATCAAGATGTACATTATGCAAACTAGGAGAGGCAATTTTGCCTGGCTCAGGAAACGAATCGGTGAAGGTTTCAGCTAATTATGATGCTTCAATTACGAGAAAATAATGAACATGCATTCAGACATTTGAATTCATTCTCATGCAGAATTATGACAAGAACAGTCCTCCTAAAATTCAATCAAACCATTTCTAGACGATGTGACCATTGACATCACATGTTTACAAAAGTGCCGGGCTCAAAATGGACACATGGTCTATGAGAAGAAATCATAAAATCTGATATTTTGAGATGTCAGCAGAAAATTTCTTTATTTGATTTTTTTTTAAATAAGGCACTGATATTAGGCCAAAAAAGTTGTCTGGTTTCTGGTCTCCACACTCGTCAGCATTGTTAGTTTTCTTTTTTTCACCTTATAGAACGATGTCCAATTGCAGCCAAAATTGCTGGATCGAATGGAATTCTGCCGTGCTGTGTTTTAAATTACTTTTCACATTGGGGTATGAACGTTTGCCGGATTTGTGCTGCCTCTCTCAGCCACTATGCTTTGTGTATATGGGAAATTTGGTCTGGTTCCAATAACCGCGTATACATAAATACATGTATTTTCACTAGTTAGCAAAAAAAGAAAAGAAAAAAAAAAGATGACAAAAAAAGTGTCACCACACTGATTTTGAAGCCGACCTATGACAAGAAACCAGGGACTTTTTTGGCCTTACATCTCATATCTTATTAGTACAAAATGTATGAAAGCTGCATACAAACACATGTACTATTGCCTGGTGGGAAATCATCCTGGTACTCTAAAGGTCACGCAAAGTGTAAACAAAGTCATATGGTCCTTAAATAAAGCTATTATTATTATCACAAAGAATCTGCTATCAAACCAGTGTCATATTTATCTTTCCCACTCCTCAGGGTGTATCAGTCGTTGAGGCCTTGGAGCATTGCAGTCGAGTTCTGCTGGAGACACACCCGAACGATGACGTTCGACGACTTAAGGATCTGTGGGGTATACTGCGTATCTGTGGGAAGCAGGTACGAGATGTCATCAAGTTGTATGTTGCTGGAGGAGTTGTAGGTAAGAATCAGACCTGTGATTTCTCAGGATTTTTCAGGGTTGAAAAAAAAATAAAAAAATCCCTTTGCCTCAAGATTTTCTTGAAAGAAGATGCGTAACCACCAAGGAAAGAAAGAAGTAGCCTGTATTGTAGGGATAGACGATAATATCGTAACGATACGATATTCCAAAAAATATCGCCTAAATCAGTTATGGTTTTGAAAATATCAAAATATCGCCATATTGACGATATTCCATAATGTTCGATACATACATTTGTTCACGTCTTTAAAAAAAAATCTGCTTATTGAGACGATAATATATTTATCATATATCGCCGATATCATGCCATCGATGCCATATCATGCCATAGTTTCTTGTTTGTGGGGGATGTAGAGTCTACAAATCCTCCAAAAAAACATTCAGGTTTCAGGGGGCCTTTGTCCTCTAGACCAAAGGGAGACCCAGACCTCACTACCCATTTTCCAGGATTTTCTACTTTGTCAAATCACACGAAACGGCTTATAAAAGAGAGAAAAGATGTGGATCAGGTGTATCCACACCATTCACCCCTATGGTCTCAACATCAGGAAGGGAATGACTAATTTTACTTTTTCCTTGATCCACAGCCTTTATACTTTTTTTAATTTTTTTTTATTTACATTAGTTTAGCTTGTTAGTCTATTTGTCTGTTTTATTATTCTCTCCCTGTCTGACTTTCATTTTCACTCATCTTTTGCATAACACTTCCAGCCATACCTCCTGCGGTTCCTGTACCTTAATCTATTCACGTTTAATCCCTGCTTTGTCCAGTGCCAGGACCAAGGCATGACTCTGTGTTCTCTCTATATCAAGCTTGTCGGAAATACTGACGTATTAATACACATATTTAATGCACCGAGATATATTCAAAAATTTGTGGTCCAACATTTCAATCTGGTATCGATCAATTTCACTTCGCTCATCACAAATATATATTTTTTTTATAGAATGCCAATGTGTCATGTCACATTCCATTATAACAGAATAGTGATGTAGGCTTTGCATGGTGGAGATAGATGTTATCGAGTTCTTTCGGGTACACCATGTAATCATCTCTTTTCGGATGGAGTGATGGCTATGAGAAGAGCCGGTTGGTTTGTTGTCAACGGCTCTTCCACAACTGACTTTTCTCGGAGCCATCAATCCTTCCAAAAAGCATTAACATAGCTAGTTCTGCACATTCTTTTTTAAACATTTTTGTTCTGTGATGGAACACAAAATAGTTTGTTGATTTTTAATTCACTTTGGCTCTTAATAGGTCCTGCAGAAGAGGAAAGTACAAAACTGAAGGATCTGTCCTGGCAAATTATGAAAGAGATCGAGGAAATGTTGTGCATACAACGGGATGGTAATTAGATCTTTGCGCATCTAATGCATCTATTTGAGGGGAGTTTTTGCGATGGTGACTAGATTGGTAAAAAGGCTCAGTCCTTTCACCATTGCTCATGACCCCTTGGTCTTTATCTTGAGACAAAATTTTAATTGAGAACGAGCGTATTGTAAAACATCTTGATATCGTTGAATAGAAGATTGTAAATCAACCGGAGAATCAATCTCGGCATTTACTATATTTATAAATTCACGTTGCGCGTCTAAACCGGTGCCACTTGCTAAAATTCCACTTTTAGCTTGCACTTGAGCTCCTAAAATCGCGTAAACGTACGTTCTTATAGATTCATTAATTCGTTCCGTACCAATATCCGTAAAACCTTGAGCTAATTTAGAATCGAGTATGTACTTGCTCCAACCTCGTTCAGCTTCTAAAGATTGTTCTATATAATCAATCGTAATGTAATCTATGTATGGTTTAAACTTTTGTGGTGCAAAATCTTCTACATCTTCTCTAAATTTCATAATTGTTATTTTTTTGTTATACTCACCGTTAATAAAACGAGTATCTACAAATTTTTTACCCGGCACAGCTGTAAACACACCGCTTTTTATATATTCGTAAACTGTACCTAAACCTTCAGAGTTTAAATCTACTTGTTGCCGCCATTGCGTATCTGGCGATGCATGAAATTCTCTACATAAATTATTATACGCATTAATGTTTATATTATTTTCAAACGCGCTCCAAATTGGATCTAAAGACTCGGGAATACTAGGAAGTAACCACTTGTTGGTAAGGAATTATACCCAACGTTGGATAGGTTTTGACCAACAAATGTAAATTGTGATGTGCTCAATAAATGGTTACATATACAAGTTGCCCAATTAGTGGTTAATTACATTTAACCAACTGTTGAGACTGTTTAAATTGCCCAAGATTTGGGTAAATACTTTACTCAGTAAATGTGACTAATATCTCGCCCAATAGATGGGTATGTTGACTATTTGCTCTACGTTGGGCAAAAAGTTGGGTAATTATTTGCCCAATTTTTTTTACAGTGAAGAGTGATGACGTCACAGCTACTAAAAGTCGCTGCTCCGCGCGCTAACCGTGTGCAACCGAAACCTCGCTACTAACTCGCCGCAGCGAAATAGTAACTCGCCGCGGCGAGATAGTAACTCGCCGCGGCGATGATAGTAACTCACGCCGCGGCGAGATAGTAACTCACGCCGCGGCGAGATAGTAACTCACGCCGCGGCGAGATAGTAACTCACGCCGCGGCGAGATACTAACTCGCCGCGGCGAGATACTAACTCGCCGCGGCGAAATAGTATCTCGCCGCGGCGAGATAGTAACTTGAAATTTATTTTTTGGTTGTGGCCCTTTAACGCTTCCGTAGAGTCACGACTGACTGCTCCATGTTGTATTCTGCATTAGACCCGACTAAGTTAGCAAGGCAAGTTAATAATAATATTTACTGTTAGCAAGGCAAGTTGGCGTAACATTTATTTGTAATTTTTTATCAGTTTCACTCAGTAATGTTGGCCTATCCCTTAACTTAGCGCGCTCGAACTTCGAAGACAATCGGTCTTCTGTATAAAAATTGCCAAAGGATGCAGCTGAAAAGCTGAAACTCATTTCAGATAAATGTTGATCTTATGTATTTCGTCAGTATTGTGGTTTATATCTTACACAAATCTTAGTCTCTCAAAATTTGGTCCGAAAGTCCGACAAGCTCGTCCGGAAATTGGGCATATTGACCACTAACGCGATGTCTGATGACGCCTTTGACGGTGGTGCACTCTGCTCTGATGTGTGTCCTTTCCTCTATTCATAAATAAGGGTTCTAACTTCTATTGTAAAATACGTCAACAATTTTACTTGGGTAGAATGTCGTATCCGACCGCCACTTTTTCTCATTAAATATATGCCTAATGAATAATGCAATCTTACCTACCTAGACCTAGTAGTAGTATTAGTAGTAATAGTACTTAGTAGTAAGGTGGAGAACATATGTAGGTATGTGCATATCCCACGCATTGCCGCAAATCTTTTTGGCCGCGGCCTCAATCTCGGGTTGAATCGCCGTGGCGAAGACACTGTGGAGATAGCGCTTTGTTACGTTTCGCCTGAGGAGTGCGGCTATAGCCAGGCACTTCGTGTCTGACGTCACTGTGTTTGATCTGGTATGGTGCGGCGCCCAGTTGAGAACCCATTTGCAAACATATAAACAATATGCACACATGTGCGTGCTTATATTGAGTCACAGTGTTTGCAGTATATACCTATAAAACATCAGTTTGCAACCAAAAATGCCTGTTTATTGTTTGAATTTTATGAACCTCTCCGTAAGTTCATTTTTTGACGAATTGAGAATTCGTAAACGGGCCTCATGTGATGAGCCTGCACTTGGTGACGTCATACACGAAGTGCCTGGCTTATAGCCGCACTCTTCGCTGAGGCCGTTCTTTTTGACGTACCCAGTAGCTTTTTTTTCGAAGACGTAGATCACATATTCTACTTCAACCTCGTTCTCAAATTTTCTGAACGTGGCATCTAGAAGTTTCTAAAAATATAATTCTCGAAATTTGGGTTCGCTCTTGCTCATCAAAACCATCGACGATTTACCAAAAGTCGAGTAAAATACCTTATCAAACCACAAAAACTTGTTTTCTAAATCTTGACCAATTTTGACGGCGATTGGACGATTCCCAGTTATGTTTTTTGGATTCCCAAACATCGATGTCAACCAAAGATTGTATTGCGCCACGTTCAGCGTGCGATAGATATAGAACTACCAATTTTCAGTCCGATAAATCGTCGGCGTAACACAATAATATTAGTTCTCATGAACTTATTTCATTTTTTTTCTTCATATTTCCAGTCCAATATCATTTATTAATTTTTATAATGTTTAATTAAATCAGGGATAAGAATTTCTCGCGGATTTCAGTATAAATATTAAAAATTCTCAGATTTGAGTAATTTTTTTCCCTATTTTTTAAAATTTATTTTCATTATTTTGTTTCATATTTCCAGTCCAATATAATTTATAAATTGTTCTAATATTTAATTAAATCATGGATGAGAATCTTTTGCGGATTTCAGTGTAAACATATGAAAATAATCCTCAGATTTGAGTAATTTTTTTTTCATTATTTTTTAAATTTATTTATTTATTTTTTTAACACATTTGTTTTGTATTTCTTATTTGTAAATCAGCACTACAAAACAAACTAATCATTGAATTAGCCTGGAAATAGGTTATTATTCTTCCTCTTTTCCCAAGCATTCCAGTGATACCAACCTTTTGAAAATCGGACAAGAATTAAGAAAGTTATGATATGGAATCCGAGAAAATCTAGGAAACGGGTCACAAGTCAAATTTACATTTCTTTTGTTTTTCCTTATAAAATAATTGACATTTACGGGCCTAAAATTGCCGGATTCAACATGTCATAACTTCCTTATTTTTGGTCACTGGAAGATGATCCTTATATCATTGTAATCGTCTATTCAAGACCTTGACAATGATACCAGTTGTATTGGAATCTGTTGATTTTGAAAATTTTTGTCGCATAGCTAACATATGGCTGATGATGGACATATTATAGGCTAGGCCTACTTCAAATTATTCCAGGATATTTATTTCATGAAAAATCAGGCATTTTTGGTCGACGATGACTTCCTCAGTCATGTCAGTCTGATCTTGTAAACTTCCCCATAAGTGACCAACACGGTCATTGTACATGCGCAGTGGCAACTATAATAGGATCCTTCTATTTTCTGAAGGGGAGGATTTTTAGAAGGGGAATCAAGTCCGAAAACCATCATAAAAGTGGATTTTAACAACAGTTTTCACTTTCTGTACCCCCAAAATTCGATAGAATATGTTTTTAACTAGTTAACCCTCCTATGCCCAGGCTGAAATTTGGCCCAGTAAGCACCGCACCCACAGACAGTCACTTGAGTATTTTTGGTTGCATTGCCAAAATATATTGCACACATTGCATACATGTCATACATGTAGTCCTACATAAGTTAGTGGCAGAGTCACACAGAGCTGTGTATATACTGCATAAGTTAGCAGCGGACTCATACAGTGGAGTGGTTTTGGTTTGACCTCCTACCATAGCCACAAAGTCAATGGGTTGGGAGTTACATATAAATTTTGAGTGTCTTTGATTGTTAAACCTATAGGAGGGTTAGTAGTTGCAAAAACGTTTTTAAAAAAACTTCAAAAAATTGCGGTCGGATACGACATTCTTTCCCAATTTTTTCCCTTTTTCTGAATTTGACCTAGGAACTGCAGTTGTGTATTTTAAAGTCAGATTACGTAAATTTATGTGGCCCTGCAATTCTATAGTTGTACTGATTTTCCTATTTTCCTTCCTCTAACGTACCTTCGAAGTGGCCCTGCATGCTATAGTTGTACCCATGTAATGTTACAAATTAAATTAATTTAAAAAAAAATCAAATTCAATAAACCAATAAACTCTACACATTTCACGTGCACACCAGACAAGTGCGTGAAGTTAGAGCATTGGGTTACAGACGCCAACGAATGTTACAAAAATCAACAATTTTTCCCCGTCAAAAACATGGCATATGTTACCGAGACAGGGTTTATTAATGTTAAAAACAAATTAACAAGAGTTGATAAAAAATAGTAAAACTAAAGACCAGGTCCTAGTCCGATTATATATTCAGCCAAAGCTATACCTTGCCACGCTCCTTCCTTATAGTTATACGATGGAGGTACAATTAGGCTTAGCCTATCCCAAATATGAATTATGTCTCAGTGTACAAATTTCCAGTAAACTTATTTTGTAAATTTAAAAACCAAATAGGCTTTTGCCAACTGCCCTCCTACAATCAGTGCAATTTTTGAAACAACCCATTCAGGCCACTCCACGCTATTAGTTGCTGCCAGTGGCCTCCCATGTTTACCCTTCTGTGCACTGTTACACTACTGAGATTGTATGGTAAAGTGGTCTCCCATCGATACATTGCAGGCCATACTATTATGTTCAAACATTTACAGTGACCTTGGGTGGCACACAGTTGATTTTGTAAGATTACTTGGAAAGGACAGCAGGCTTGTATGTACTAAAGGTTGGTGAAGAACATATTGAAAATTTAATGGATCGGAGTGGCCTCCGTGTGTAGTAGGGTTTTAATATCTGTTTTGGTCGTATTTGATCAGTTTAAATCGGCACAGAAAAGGTACCTAAAATCAATATTTAAAATGTAAATTAACCCTAACCTTCCCAAATCCTCCAAAATCCTCTTGGCTAAAGTGAAGGATTTTGAAGGATTGAGGTTACATGCTACATGCTCTTTGCTGAAGTGAAGGATTTTGAAGGATTGAGGTTACATGCTACATGCTCTTTGCTAAAGTGAAGGATTTTGAAGGATTGAGGTTATTAGGCATACTTGCCTTTCCATGGTACATGTACATCCATGTTTGTTGTAGTGATTGCAAGGTCAGTGATTGGGTCAGTGGACACCGTGTTGCTCCATGCATGCAGGGAGAGTCCCTGGTAAGCTTGGGCGATAACACGATAATATTAAATATCACGATACCTTTTTTATTCAATTACGATATTGAGAACCTTTTGAAATCATGATTAAAAAAATATATCGCGATTAAAAAAAATCGCCATTGCGAGTCAAGTCAGAAATTCCATGGAAACAAAGTTAGGACAGTCTTTTAAGCTTTCGGAAGTGACAAACAAAAGCAAACTACTGAAGTTTATACACGCTACGAAAACATACATGTGGTTATCGGCTCTAAAGCAATCATGCGTTAATGAAAAAAATAATCGCGATATATATATGTTTGGCGATATATCGTGATGAAAAAATCGATATCGTCCAAGCTTAGTCCCTGGCCATGTACATGTATTACAGATTAGAAACACATGTGTGCATACATGTCATGTGCTTGCTTTACTACTGAAGGATTTTGGAGGATTCAGGTTATGTGCAAGCAAGAGGGCCTTGGGAGTTATAGTACGGTTTGATGATGTATTCCAGCTGGATTTTTGTGCCAAAATGGATTTTATTGGCGTACATTATTAATTTTGGGGTGCTGATTCCAAAAAAGTTTGGTACCATTTGTTTTCAACCACGTCTTCAGCCGCCATTTTGAATTTTGGAGTGTCGTGGCCGAGCGGTCTAGCGCACCGAACTCAAGTTCTGGTGTTGCCAGCAGCAGGGTGTAGGTTCGAGCCCCGGTCGTGACACTTGTGTCCTTGAGCAAGGTACTTAACCATAATTGCTTCGTCCTTCGGATGGGACGTAAAGCCGTAGGTCCCGTGTGTTGTGTAATGCACGTAAAAGAATGCGCCTTGAGCACCACTTAGTTGGTGGATACGTGCGCTATATAAGTCCACACATTATTATTATTATTATTAATGATTGCTAATGCTTGCGTTTTTTTCACCTATACACAGAAACTGAAAGAAACATGGCGATGAGTGGGCAAGTAACCCCCTGCCTGAGGGACAGAACGGAGACGTAGATTTGTCAAATACAGCCAGCGTATCCCGACTGACCAGAGGAGTGCCTACCCTCCAAAGCATCCATGACGACATGATTGCTTTGGCTACGATGAAAGATGACGAAATAGAAGAGTTCAGATCGCAACATGAGGATGCCAAAAACGACGCACTAAAATGGCAGAAGAAGAGCATGGAGTTTTTATTGGAAAACAAGGCCCTCCGTGAAGAGGTCAAGAAGCTGAAAGCAGCGATGGCAACAGATGCACAGGAGGCACCTTCCAGAGACCACCGAGGAGGTGGACCGCACCGGGATGTTTCTTTTGATGCAGCAGGAGACGGTATCCCGAGCATCGTGAACGACATGGAGAAGATCAGGTTTGGAGGAGTTCATCCCGAGTCCTGCCCTTCCTCCCTCTCATTATCATCTCCATCCCTCACATCCACCCGCCAGGCCATGGGATCATCTCGCCAGGCCATTGGTTCCTCCAGCCAGCCCACAGGATCCTCCAGCCAGCCCATGGGATCCCAAGATGTTGCAGATGGCCAGGTGATGGAGCAGCCCAACGCTCCACATGTACCCCCAGAAACAGATGGAATAGCAGTGGCCACAGCGTTGTCTTGGACAAATGCCTCTTCCAGCCTGACAAACACAAGCTGGAGCACAGACGGCAGTTCCATGGAAAAAGTAATAAATGACAACTGTAATAAGTGTGCATTATGTGACAGCTATCAAGGAATGCGGCAGGGGCTTGTAAGCTTAGGCGATAAGTCGATAATATCGAATATCGCGATATCTTTTTTATTCAATTACGTTATCGAGAACCATTTGAAGTTATCAAGATATCAGCAAATTGTGATTAAAAAAATGAAATTTAAAAAAATTTGCCATTGTGAGTCAAGTCAGAAATTCCATGGAAACAAAAATTGGACAGTCTTTTCAGCTTTTGGAAGTGAGAAACAAAAGTGAAAAAAAGTATTGTGACGCTTGTAGAGGGGTATATACCTGTGGTTATCGGCTCTAAAGCAATCATGCATGAATGTAAAAAAAATCGAAAATCGTGGATGAAAAAAATCAATATCACCCAAGCTTTAGGGCTTGTATAGCCTTTAGTCAAGACGCACGTGGCAATGCGAGTGGTGCCACAAATGCCTTTACCAGTTCGTTCCGTGGTCTTATGTTTAAAAAAAAAAAAAATTCTACCGATTTGGTTAATGTATAATGCTTAGAGTTATAATTTGATATGCTTTAATTTTTTTTTTAAATATAGACAAGCCCAACATTTTGTTTACGGTAATTGGTTTAACTAAATTTGGATACATAAATTATTCATTTTGCTGGAGGTTTATGAATAATTCAGTAGTAGCGTCCTCGGAATGTACTGGTAAAGACACTGGTGGCTTTGGCACTCGCATGTTTGGTCTTTTTCCGGGTGGTGTGTTCTGGGTTGCCGTGTGCCTGCCTTGACCTAAAGGCTCGGGCTTGTATGCCGTGGCATAGACTTCTTCACAAGTACCACTAAGCTTGGGCTATATCAATTATTTTGTTTTCATCCACAGTATATCGGCAAACATATATCACGATTTTCAATAGTAACGCGATTATTTTTCTTCCATTCATGCAAGATTGCTTTAGAGCCGATAACCACAATAAATCACAAATTCGTTTTTGTATCTTATTTCCAAAAGCTCAATAGACTGTCCTAACTCTGTTTCCATCGAACTTCTGACTTGACTCACAATTCTTTTTTAATTGCGATATATTATTTTAGTCGCGTTCTGCCGATATCTCGATAACTTTAAAAGGTTCCCGATATCGTAATCGAATAAAAAAGTATCGTGATATTCGATATTATCGTGTTATCGCCCAGGCTTAATTACTGCAGTGCACACATTTGCATAATGCATGCTAGTCTAGGTTATGATCAAATTACCGCAAAACTTACCTTATCTTCCAATATATTGTCTGTCAATGTTACACAAAGTAATGAGTTTGTGTTCATTTTTCATAATTGTGTTAGCTCAGTTCAGTGGTGGGGAAGGGGTGGGGGTTCAAACTCATAGTATAAGCATTTTCCATTATGGCATTTTCCATTACTCATCCAAAAAAGTTATGTCCAAATTTCTTCACACCTACGTCATGTCCACATTAATATATTTTTAACATGTCCAACACAACAATGCCTTTGATTGGGGTTCCTCCTTCAGAAAAGAACCTTTTGGGTTTGTGAAAAAAATGCCTTTGAGACCTTTTTAAACACTTGGTTTTTCAATTGAAAATATCAGCTGGCTCGCAGAAAACGTCAGCTCCAAAGACTACAAGCCCCTGCTCCGTGAGCTGGGCTTGTCTGACGTGGACTTAGACGACATCGCCCACAACCACCCGAATGATATTGTAATGCGCACCGTCGCGGTCTAAGGACTTTTTATGTACGGGCTTGAAATCTGGCTTAAAACAGTTAACGGAAACGGACAGACACCAATAAATAAATCAAACAGACACCGAGGATTTAAGGTTTAACTGGAACTAGCTGATTCTCTTTCGTTTCAAGAAAATAACTGCATATACATTTATAATAATCAACTTACATTATTACCAGTTGTTCCCGCCGAAATGATGGAGTTACAACTATTGAACTTATCATTAATAATGTAGATGATGTTCACTGTTTGCTGTCGAAGTCAGAACTAACTCTAAACTTGTTCAGCGGGAACGAACACCTAGCCTGCACAATTACAAAATTACAGTATAACTTTAAACAGTGCGCGCGCGTAGTCCCTGGATCCCCAGGCACACACACACGCACTTTGTAACATTGACCTAATTAACATTACGCGCGCTAAACAGCGCCATCAGCGATCGTTTTCGCTACACTACCCTCTCCTTTAAAGGTAGCTGTAAGTCTTTGATACTGCCTGGAAGGTTGCCTTTGCAAAGTTTCCCAGGGTACCTGTTGAGCCACATGCGCTAGTATAACAGTCTTCGATACCAGCCATATGCAACAGTTTCTTGGGCACCGGCGCACTCACGATACCGGTCCCACGGGGTGCAGGGATCAACCGCACCAGGACACTCCCACACTTTCCTGTCACCTTGCAGGGCACAGTGTGGGGCTTGCCGATCTTGTTCCCCCAGTATCCTCGTCTGACGGGGATGACCGACAACTTGGCCAAAATGGTGGCACCTCGTATGGCTGTCGCCACCTCTTTTGAGCACTTCACGCCAAGACCTATATGTCCGTTGTGATCTCCAATCGCAACGAATGCCTTGAATCTGGTTCTCTGGCCAGCTCGGGTTTGCTTCTGTACAGGCATAATCTTAAGTACCTCATCCTTTAAGGCTGTTCCAAGGAAGAAATCAATGATTTCAGCTTCCTTAATTGGCAGGGAAAACAGGTAGATTTCCTCAAGAGACTTTATCTTGAGATCCTTGACAAGACGGCCCAGTTTTGTTACCGGCACCCAGTCCTTGTCTTCGGGCTTCCCACGGCCTCTACCACGCCCGCGGCCACGTCCACGACCGCGGCCCCGGCCCCTGCCACGCTCTCCCGACCCAAAACCGCCACGAAAACCACCTCTATCACGGAATTATGTCGCGGACGCGATCGAATGACGTACAGAGGTGTCAAAGATTCAGCTGGTGAGAAATCTCTCCTTGATTATTCGTGCGGTGACCTTTCCTTCTCCGTCAAGCAGTTCTTGGATTGTTCTCTCCGCTATTCGGTGACTGGAGCTCCTTGCTGCTTCTGTTTGAACCATGACGTGTCGTAAGGGTTCCAGTTGGGGTGTTGATGCGATCATTGGGGAAGATGCGGCTACCAGTAGGGTTGGAAAGGTCGGTTCTGTTGGTGGTACAGGGGCTCGTCCTGGGGATGGGGAGAATGATGCTCCCATCACTCGCCTTTCGACGCTGCCGGCGTGCACACTAAGTACATCTGGGTCAAGGTCCCTTCCCGGAGTGCGCGGGATCTCCATGGCCTCTAGGGCTGCCTCGGGTGCCGAAGATATTTCCCTGTGGGTCATTCTCCAGTGGCGGTCCAGATCATGTTTTCGGCCGAAGGACAGGGAGCACGAAGAGAAGGGGCATCTGTGACGGTCCCTCTGGCCATGAATGTCATCAATGTGCCTTCGAAGGTTTTGCTGATTGGAGAATTTCCGGTTGCACTGGATGCACTTGAATGCACTTCGGGATGGGGATGAGCTCCGGCTTCGACTCCTCCTCATTCTTGGCCTGTCATGCAAAGAGAAACAAAAGAAGGGAATATTATTTACACCATTCCCCAAACCGGTCAGGGGGTTTGCGTGTTCGTCTTGGGAGGTGTGATAGCTGCTCATTGCCTTCACTGATGGGAGAATTGGCCACAAGTCCTTCCTGACCTTGTTCGTGGTCCTCGTTCCAAGTTGGCCCGTCCCTATCGGTGACCAACTGAGGTTCTATCTCTGACGATGAACTTTGATTTCTGCCATCGCTCCCGGTTCCCTCCGGTGGGTCGAACCACGACCGGTCAAAATCCCCATGAAAAGGTTTCAGTAAGTTGATGTGGACAACCTTAGAGTTATGGCGGGGGCTTTTCTTTATTCGGACTACTACGTCTGTTAACATTTTGGTAATTACATACGGTCCGTCAAACTTTGGTTGCAATTTTGGGGACACACCCACCCGCTTTGCAATGACCCTCAGCATCACCACCCCGCCAACCTGATATGTCTCATTGGTTACTTTCTGATCATAATTGCGTCGTTGGCTACATGCCGCTCTTTTCAGGTGGTCTCTTGCTATGTCATGAGCTACTTCCAATCTCCTTTCTAATTCGGTGACATAGTCTGGCACCTCTGCTAACTCACTATGTGTCGGTACACCACATATAAGGTCAACAGGAAGCTCTACCTCTCTACCAAACATTAGCATATTTGGGGTCATAATTGGTGCTTTCTTGTGGCGATGCACGGTATGCCATCATGATGGTTGGAACATGGAGATCCCAATCCTTCTGGTTCTGGGAAGTATAGGATGATAACATCACTTTGAGAGTCCTATTAAATCTCTACTTGCCCATCACTTTGTGGGTGATATGGCGTAGTCCTCGTCTTTTCTATTCCCAGGAGAGCACACGTCTTTCGAAACAACTCACTCTCAAATTGCCTACCCTGGTCACTATGCAGGACTCTGGGCACTCCAAAGCGGCAGATGAACTCATTGACTAACACGTTGGCGATGATGTCAGCAGTAATAGAAGCCACAGGAAAAGCTTCCGTCCATTTAGTAAAGTAGTCTGATATGACTACAATATATCGATTTCCAGCCTCTGTTTCAGGAAACGGACCGGTGATGTCGATGGCCACCCTCTCCATTGGTATTCCAGAAATTTGTTGTTGAAGTGGTGCCCTTTTTGTCTTGTTTGGCATTTTCTGCTTGGCACATTCAATGCATTGCCTAACCCAGTTCCTTACAGAATTTCTCATCCCCTGCCAGTAGAATCGGTACCTTGCCTTCTCGTACAACTTTTTGATCCCCAGATGACCTCCTGTGGGCGAGTCGTGCAATTGGCGGAGGACTTCTCCTTGTATCGCCTGTGGAATCACCGGCAAATAGCGAATCTGTTTCCCGGTGTCGTCTTCCCATTTACGACACAACACCCCTTCTCTAAGGGACAACTGCTTCCAGGCTCCCCACAATGTTTTCAGCCAAGGACCTTCTGCTGACACTTCTTTCCAAGCTGGTCTTGTTTCTTCCGTTTCTAGCCAGTTGATGACTGTATGCAGTACCGGTTCTTCTAACTGTTTACTTCGAAGATGTGATCTTGACATTCCTTCAAGCCAATTGGCTTGTACGCCCTTCATAATGGTTCGACAGCTTGTCACTTGTGTCACGGCATATCCTGCACGTTGTAATTCCTCATTTTCTTTCTCTGATTCAAAATCATACCCAGAATCTACCATCAAGTACGAATCCATCTTTTCGACATTAAATGGTGGTGAGATACTCAAATGTTGATGCCATGGGTGCTGACACTGGCTGCAAGGCATCATCGACATTGCATCTGCATTATTGTGCTGACGGCCTGGACGGTGTTGTATGCTGAAGTTATACTCTGCCAGGAGCTGCAGCCACCTCGCCACCTGGCCAACCGGTTCCTTAAAGTTAAACAACCATCTCAGAGCACCATGGTCTGTCCTCAACAGGAACCATTGTCCATAAAGATATGGACGGAAATACTTTACAAAGTACACCACCGCCAGCATCTCCTTTCTGGTCACACAGTAATTTCTTTCGGCTTTCAATAAGGCTCTACTTGCGTATGCTATAACTCTTTCCTCGCCATTCTGTTGCTGGGACAATACAGCTCCAATTCCAAAATCACATGCGTCTGTATCTATTATGAACATTGAAGTTGGGGAAGGATAAGCTAAGATTGGTGATGAAACTAATCGTGATTTCAACTCGTCGAAAGCCTGCTGACTCTCCTCTGTCCATCGAAATGGCCTGCCAGCCTCCGTGAGCTTATGCAACGGTTTTGCTAATCTAGCAAAACCTGGAACAAACCGCCTGTAGTAAGAGGCCAATCCCAGAAAGCTAGGCACATCACGGACTGATGTGGGACTGGGCCAGTTCTGCACTTGCTGGATCTTCGCGGGATCCGTTTTCACCCCCTCCGCGGAAACGATATGTCCGAGGTATGCCACTTCTTTCTGTAGCATATGACATTTCTTGGGTTGCAGTTTGAGACCAGATTCTTTTATCCGACATAAAATAAGGCCCAGACGCTGTATGTGCTCATCGAAAGTGCTACTGTACACAATGACGTCATCCAGATACACCAGACACACTTGCCATTGTAACCCTCGCAATACGCGATCCATGAGGCGCTCAAATGTCGATGGCGCATTGCACAGCCCAAAGGGCATGACCTCAAACTGATAGAACCCGCTTGGCGTAGAAAATGCTGTTTTCTCCTTATCGTCATCATCCATTGGGACCTGCCAATACCCTGATGCGAGGTCCAAAGTTGTGAAAAATTGGGACCCGGATAGCGTGTCAATCGTATCGTCTATGCGGGGTATAGGATACGCGTCCTTCTGTGTAACTGCGTTTAAACGTCGGTAATCTACGCAAAAACGCACTTTTCCATCCTTTTTTCGCACTAGGACGATTGGTGATGACCATGGACCAGTAGCAGGTTTGATGATGCCTCTTTTAAGCATTGAGTCAATCTCGGCCTCGGCGACTCTTCTCTGATGTAGTGGCAACCGTCTGGGCCGCTGTTTTATGGGAACTGAATTCCCCGTCTCAATCCGATGTTTGACCATCTCAGTGTGTCCAATGTCACCTTCCCTTGCAGAATACTGGCTCTGGTATCTTATGAGCAATTCTTTTAACTTACAACGTTCCTGGTCGGTAAGTTGTCTCGATGATCTTTCGTAGAGATCTTCTAGATGGCTGGGCACAATGACGTCTTTCTTATCAAAGCCGTTCGTTTGAAATGTTGTTCTGACACACTTTGTCTCAACATCACTATTGTCATTGGTCACAGCAATCTCGGGGCCGATAGCATCTACCGCATAGAACATGGCTGCTGTCGTTCCTTGATGAAGGGTTACTGTATTTTCTCCCGGGTTCATGAGGCGTATGGGCACTAAACCGATACCAGTACTGACTATCGAAGGTGCTACCATGACATTGTTTTTCTCCACCATAGAGGCTGTGGGTTCAACCAACCCACACGGTACAACCATATCACCACCTTCCAGACTTCCTTCAATAAGCATTTCTGTCCAAGGAGGGATCACCACCGTTTCGGTGACCGTAACGCGACAGCACTGCTGTCTCTCCGCTGTCTCCCACAGAGGCAGCACACAACCTCCCCATTCCAGACATTTATTTGTGACGTCTATCACACACTGCTCATTCCGTAAGAAGTCTAGTCCAAGCAAAACATCATTGCCTATCGAAGCAACAATAAATCGGTGTCGAACATTCACCCCAGCAAGCTGCAATTCAGCTTCCACCTCTCCAGCGACAGCCAAGGCCTTGTTGTCTGCTAGTAGAACCTTTATATCAGTGTTTATCACCAACTCCTTGTCACTTTTTGACCACTGTTCCACCACTTTGTCAGACAGTAAGGACACTGTCGCCCCCGTATCCACTAATACATCAACATGCATCCCCTTGATACATGCATCTAAGTGTAACCCTTCACCAACCACCGCAGCAACGTTCTCAGTTGGTAAATCTATTTCGGGCCCCTCGATTTCCGCTGTCCCTTGGCCCTTAGGCACAGCTTCTAGTAGTTTCCCTGTTTCGGTTGAGCGCTCTTTGCTCCTTGGTTTAAACTTCTCTCCCCTTTCTCATTGATTTCCTTTCCCGCCAACTCGGGGCAATTTGCTTTGATGTGACCAAACTCTTGGCAGTTGTAGCATTGTGGACCTTTCTTTTGCACGTTCTTTTTGTTCTTCCATGCAGTTTGTCCGGTATGCACTTGTTTCTCGAGCCTTTTCATTTGCTCCATCATCTTAGCAAGCTGTTGTTGTATTTCCGTCATTCCATGGGTTTTTCTACCTGTACAGCATCAACAGTCGCACTCCGCATCTTCTTAAGATCTGAAGAACGGCGTTCCTTCTCCGCTTTATTCAGAGCCTCAAGTTCCACTGCAGCCGCTACTGCCTCATCGAGGGTGTTCGTCCGCATTTGTATAATTCTTGTCCTCATTTCTCCGTCCTGCAAGGCAACCAAGAAATGGTCACGGCCCATCCTATCTCGACTGTCCACCGGCAAGTCAGTATAAACTTTATCCACAAGATGCCGTATATCTTCAGCCAACTCAACCAAACTTTCAGAAAGTTTCTGGCGACGGTTTCTGAGCTGCGCCCGATGTAGCTCCTTCCTCCCCGTTGGGTCGAACCGGGCCTGCAGTGATGTGACTAGCTTGTGATAGTCATTTGCCTCACTCTGGAGAGTTCCAAGAATTTGTTGGGCCGAACCTGTTGTGTTAGCAATACAGCAAGGTATTGGCACTTTGTCACGTCATTCCAACCATTGATTGAAGCACACAACTCAAAGTGTTTGATATACGAATCCCATGGGCCTTTTCCATCATAGCGATCAGGTTTTATTACTGGCCGTTCCTTCCCATGCTGGACCCCTCTAGCCCTGGGTTCACCAGTATCATCAGTCGCCACTTTGTGGGTTCACTGTATTGATGTTAAGGGAACATCATTCATCTTTTCGTTATTTGCATGGGTAGTCAATAGCTGAGGAACTTTTGACACTATTGGGGACAGATTTGGAGTTTGATCTCCCAACTGTTTAACTCCGATGTCCGGTTGGACTGGATGTTGCCGTGTAGACCACGGGTGGGCGTGCACCGGCCAACCAGTATTTTCGTGTACGGTGGACACCGCCCTGCTGCTGTTTACCCCCTTATTTTCTACCCATATGTCAGCTAGATTTCCGTCAGGGTGTGGCTTAAATTGTGGGACCGTTGACGTCACGGCTGGAAGGATTGGGAACCCTCTCTGATCTATATTTGACTTCAGTATTACACTAGGGCGCCCTCTACCACGATTCTTGGGTTCTTGCCAACGCGGGTCTCCCACATGGGGTAGTACGCTATCCTTGGGTGAACCTAATTGGGTTTTCTGCTGAACATTTCCAACAAGACTGTTAGGGAAAACCTCTGTATATTGCTGTTTGTTTTCAGTACGGTCTGGGTTAAGCAATTCTGAGTCTGGCCAGAAGGAATATTCCCCACGATTATTACCCACCATATTTTCTCCCATCAACTGTTCTGATGAAACATTTTGTCTAGGTAGTGGGACAGTATGATTGTCTTCATTCATTTTCAGAAAATCCCTAGTCTGTTCGGCCTCGGACCAAAACGTACGACTGGCAGTGTCTAGTCCCCTAGATATCTCCTGGTCCCTCTGTCTGGGAATATCCTTTCCTATCCCCGAGTCCCACCAACTCGTTGACCCATTCCTGATTATCTTAGGTGCCAATGTCTCACCACAACTTGTTTCTGTGTACCCGCGTTGTTTGTCATCTATACAGGCGGTGAATGTCGCCTTTCTCCGTTACGGAAACCAATGGATTATCAGGGGAACCAGTTACGCCCGTTAGAATCCCAGTATCTACCCGCCCACCGTTTATTATGGTATTGCCTTGAATGCCTTTACAGTGTTGAGAAGCCAATTCTAAACTCAGACTCCGTGACAAGTTTTCTATTTCCTGGCTCACCCTTCTATACTCCCTCTCGAGGTTAAACAAATCTAGCCTTGTGCCTTGTCCCTCAATTGTAAACTAACTGCCAATTAACCCTAATTATTATTCACTGTACATAGGCTAACTAATTTAAGAATTATATTTCTCTGCACAGGCGGATGAATCCGGGCGGATGACTCCGGGCGGATGACTCCGGGCGGATGTATCGGGTGGTGGCGGATGAATCTGACTTAGTGTATTAATCATGGGTTAAGGACCACGGCTCGGTTTACACCACTGCCGTTCTACGTCGTTTATTCCCCGGTTGAGAACTTCACCACGGCTCGGTAAACACCTCTGCCGTTCTGCGTTGCTTTCTCACCGGTTGAGAACTTCACCACGGCTCGGTAAACACCACTGCCGTTACTTGGTCGTTTATTCCCCTGGTTGCTTCACCGCGGCTCAGTAAACACCGCTACCGTTCTGCGTCGCTTTCTGTCCGGTTGAGAACTTCCCTACAGCTCGGTAAACACCACTGCCGTTACTTGGTCGTTTATTCCCCGGTTCAGAATGGTTCGGTAAACACCACTGCCGTCTTGCGTCGCTTTCTCCCCGGTTGATAACTTCACCACGGCTCGGTAAGAATTATCCTCAAATCCAATGCAAATTAACTGATTTAGCCAAAGCTCAATCCACAACGCTGCCACCAATGTAACGCGCACCGTCTCGGTCTAAAGACTTTTTATGTACGGGCTTGAAATCTGGCTTAAAACAGTTAACGGAAACGGACAGACACCAATAAATAAATCAAACGGACACCAAGGATTTAAGGTTTAACTGGAACTAGCTGATTCTTTTTTGTTTCAAGAAAATAACTGCATATCCATTTATAATAATCAACTTATATCATTACCAGTTGTTCCCGCTGAAATGATGGAGTTATAACTATTGAACTTATTGTTAGTAATGTGTAGATGATGATCACTGTTTGCTGTCATGTCGAAGTCAGAACTAACTCTAAACTTGTTCGGCGGGAACACCTGCACAATTATTACAAAATTACAGTACAGTATAACATGCATTAAACAGTGCGCGCGCGTAGTCCCTAGCCCTGGATCCCCAGCCAGGCACACAAGCGCACACTTTGTAACATTGACCTAATTAACATTACGCGCGCTAAACAGCGCCATCAGCGATCGTTTTCGCCACACTACCCTCTCCTTTAATAAAGGTAGCTGTAAGTCTTTGATACTGCCTGGAAGGTTGCCTTTGCAAAGTTTCCCAGGGTACCTGTTGAGCCACATGCGCTAGTATAACAGTCTTCGATACCAGCCATATGCAACAGTTTCTTGGGCACCGGCGCACTCACGATACCGGTCCCACGGGGTGCAGGGATCAACCGCACCAGGACACTCCCACACTTTCCTGTCACCTTGCAGGGCACAGTGTGGGGCTTGCCGATCTTGTTCCCCCAGTATCCTCGTCTGACGGGGATGACCGACAACTTGGCCAAAATGATGGCACCTCGGATGGCTGTTGCCACCTCTTTTGAGCACTTCACGCCAAGACCTATATGTCCGTTGTCATCTCCAATCGCAACGAATGCCTTGAATCTGGTTCTCTGGCCAGCTCGGGTTTGCTTCTGTACAGGCATAATCTTAAGTACCTCATCCTTTAAGGCTGTTCCAAGGAAGAAATCAATGATTTCAGCTTCCTTAATTGGCAGGGAAAACAGGTAGATTTCCTCAAGAGACTTTATCTTGAGATCCTTGACAAGACGGCCCAGTTTTGTTACTGGTACCCAGTCCTTGTCTTCGGGCTTCCCACGGCCTCTACCACGCCCGCGGCCACGTCCACGACCGCGGCCCCGGCCCCTGCCACGCTCTCCCGACCCAAAACCGCCACGAAAACCACCTCTATCACGGAATTATGTCGCGGACGCGATCGAATGACGTACAGAGGTGTCAAAAATTCAGCTGGTGAGAAATCTCTCCTTGATTATTCGTGCGGTGACCTTTCCTTCTCCGTCAAGCAGTTCTTGGATTGTTCTCTCCGCTATTCGGTGACTGGAGCTCCTTGCTGCTTCTGTTTGAACCATGACGTGTCGTAAGGGTTCCAGTTGGGGTGTTGATGCGATCATTGGGGAAGATGCGGCTACCAGTAGGGTTGGAAAGGTCGGTTCTGTTGGTGGTACAGGGGCTCGTCCTGGGGATGGGGAGAATGATGCTCCCATCACTCGCCTTTCGACGCTGCCGGCGTGCACACTAAGTACATCTGGGTCAAGGTCCCTTCCCGGAGTGCGCGGGATCTCCATGGCCTCTAGGGCTGCCTCGGGTGCCGAAGATATTTCCCTGTGGGTCATTCTCCAGTGGCGGTCCAGATCATGTTTTCGGCCGAAGGACAGGGAGCACGAAGAGAAGGGGCATCTGTGACGGTCCCTCTGGCCATGAATGTCATCAATGTGCCTTCGAAGGTTTTGCTGATTGGAGAAGATCCGGTTGCACTGGATGCACTTGAATGCACTTCGGGATGGGGATGAGCTCCGGCTTCGACTCCTCCTTATTCTCGGCCTGTCATGCAAAGAGGAACAAAAGAATGGAATATTATTTACACCATTCCCCAAACCGGTCAGGGGGTTTGCGTGTTCGTCTTGGGGGTGTGATAGCTGCTCATTGCCTTCACTGATGGGAGAATTGGCCACAAGTCCTTCCTGACCTTGTTCGTGGTCCTCGTTCCAAGTTGGCCCGTCCCTATCGGTGACCAACTGAGGTTCTATCTCTGACGATGAACTTTGATTTCTGCCATCGCTCCCGGTTCCCTCCGGTGGGTCGAACCACGACCGGTCAAAATCCCCATGAAAAGGTTTCAGTAAGTTGATGTGGACAACCTTAGAGTTATGGCGGGGGCTTTTCTTTATTCGGACTACTACGTCTGTTAACATTTTGGTAATTATATATGGTCCGTCAAACTTTGGTTGCAATTTTGGGGACACACCCACCCGCTTTGCAATGACCCTCAGCATCACCACCCCGCCAACCTGATATGTCTCATTGGTTACTTTCTGATCATAATTGCGTCGTTGGCTACAGGCCGCTCTTTTCAGGTGGTCTCTTGCTATGTCATGAGCTACTTCCAATCTCCTTTCTAATTCGGTGACATAGTCTGGCACCTCTGCTAACTCACTATGTGTCGGTACACCACATATAAGGTCAACAGGAAGCTCTACCTCTCTACCAAACATTAGCATATTTGGGGTCATGCCGGTGCTTTCTTGTGGCGATGCACGGTATGCCATCATGATGGTTGGAACATGGAGATCCCAATCCTTCTGGTTCTGGGAAGTATAGGATGATAACATCACTTTGAGAGTCCTATTAAATCTCTCTACTTGCCCATCACTTTGTGGGTGATATGGCGTAGTCCTCGTCTTTTCTATTCCCAGGAGAGCACACGTCTTTCGAAACAACTCACTCTCAAATTGCCTACCCTGGTCACTATGCAGGACTCTGGGCACTCCAAAGCGGCAGATGAACTCATTGACTAACACGTTGGCGATGATGTCAGCAGTAATAGAAGCCACAGGAAAAGCTTCCGTCCATTTAGTAAAGTAGTCTGATATGACTACAATATATCGATTTCCAGCCTCTGTTTCAGGAAACGGACCGGTGATGTCGATGGCCACCCTCTCCATTGGTATTCCAGAAATTTGTTGTTGAAGTGGTGCCCTTTTTGTCTTGTTTGGCATTTTCTGCTTGGCACATTCAATGCATTGCCTAACCCAGTTCCTTACAGAATTTCTCATCCCTTGCCAGTAGAATCGGTACCTTGCCTTCTCGTACAACTTTTTGATCCCCAGATGACCTCCTGTGGGCGAGTCGTGCAATTGGCGGAGGACTTCTCCTTGTATCGCCTGCGGAATCACCGGCAAATAGCGAATCTGTTTCCCGGTGTCGTCTTCCCATTTACGACACAACACCCCTTCTCTAAGGGACAACTGCTTCCAGGCTCCCCACAATGTTTTCAGCCAAGGACCTTCTGCTGACACTTCTTTCCAAGCTGGTCTTGTTTCTTCCGTTTCTAGCCAGTTGATGACTGTATGCAGTACCGGTTCTTCTAACTGTTTACTTCGAAGATGTGATCTTGACATTCCTTCAAGCCAATTGGCTTGTACGCCCTTCATAATGGTTCGACAGCTTGTCACTTGTGTCACGGCATATCCTGCACGTTGTAATTCCTCATTTTCTTTCTCTGATTCAACATCATCCCCAGAATCTACCATCATGTTCGAATCCTTCTTTTCGACCTTAAATGGTGGTGAGATACTCAATTGTTGTTCCCAGGGGTGCTGACACTGGCTGCAAGGCATCCTCGACATTGCATCTGCATTATTGTGCTGACGGCCTGGACGGTGTTCTATGCTGAAGTTATACTCTGCCAGGAGCTGCAGCCACCTCGCCACCTGGCCAACCGGTTCCTTAAAGTTAAACAACCATCTCAGAGCACCATGGTCTGTCCTCAACAGGAACCGTTGTCCATAAAGATATGGACGGAAATACTTTACAAAGTACACCACCGCCAGCATCTCCTTTCTGGTCACACAGTAATTTCTTTCGGCTTTCGATAAGGCTCTACTTGCGTATGCTATAACTCTTTCCTCGCCATTCTGTTGCTGGGACAATACAGCTCCAATTCCAAAATCACATGCGTCTGTATCTATTATGAACATTGAAGTTGGGGAAGGATAAGCTAAGATTGGTGATGAAACTAATCGTGATTTCAACTCGTCGAAAGCCTGCTGACTCTCCTCTGTCCATCGAAATGGCCTGCCAGCCTCCGTGAGCTTATGCAACGGTTTTGCTAATCTAGCAAAACC
Organism: Zoroaster sp. YZ-2022; assembly: GCA_029582265.1. NCBI lineage: Eukaryota > Metazoa > Echinodermata > Asteroidea > Forcipulatida > Zoroasteridae > Zoroaster > Zoroaster sp. YZ-2022. The sequence goes on from CM055830.1 coordinate 12,293,300, forward strand.
TGGAACAAACCTCCTGTAGTAAGAGGCCAATCCCAGAAAGCTACGCACATCACGGACTGATGTGGGACTGGGCCAGTTCTGCACTTGCTGGATCTTCGCGGGATCCGTTTTCACCCCCTCCGCGGAAACGATATGTCCGAGGTATGCCACTTCTTTCTGTAGCATATGACATTTCTTGGGTTGCAGTTTGAGACCAGATTCTTTTATCCGACATAAAATAAGGTCCAGACGCTGTATGTGCTCATCGAAAGTGCTACTGTACACAATGACGTCATCCAGATACACCAGACACACTTGCCATTGTAACCCTCGCAATACGCGATCCATGAGGCGCTCAAATGTCGATGGCGCATTGCACAGCCCAAAGGGCATGACCTCAACCTGATAGAACCCGCTTGGCGTAGAAAATGCTGTTTTCTCCTTATCGTCATCATCTATTGGGACCTGCCAATACCCTGATGCGAGGTCCAAAGTTGTGAAAAATTGGGACCCGGATAGCGTGTCAATCGTATCGTCTATGCGGGGTATAGGATACGCGTCCTTCTGTGTAACTGCGTTTAAACGTCGGTAATCTACGCAAAAACGCACTTTTCCATCCTTTTTTCGCACTAGGACGATTGGTGATGACCATGGACCAGTAGCAGGTTTGATGATGCCTCTTTTAAGCATTGAGTCAATCTCGGCCTCGGCGACTCTTCTCTGATGTAGTGGCAACCGTCTGGGCCGCTGTTTTATGGGAACTGAATTCCCCGTCTCAATCCGATGTTTGACCATCTCAGTGTGTCCAATGTCACCTTCCCTTGCAGAATACTGGCTCTGGTATCTTATGAGCAATTCTTTTAACTTACAACGTTCCTGGTCGGTAAGTTGTCTCGATGATCTTTCGTAGAGATCTTCCAGATGGCTGGGCACAATGACGTCTTTCTTATCAAAGCCGTTCGTTTGAAATGTTGTTCTGACACACTTTGTCTCAACATCACTATTGTCATTGGTCACAGCAATCTCGGGGCCGATAGCATCTACCGCATAGAACATGGCTGCTGTCGTTCCTTGATGAAGGGTTACTGTATTTTCTCCCGGGTTCATGAGGCGTATGGGCACTAAACCGATACCAGTACTGACTATCGAAGGTGCTACCATGACATTGTTTTTCTCCACCATAGAGGCTGTGGGTTCAACCAACCCACACGGTACAACCATATCACCACCTTCCAGACTTCCTTCAATAAGCATTTCTGTCCAAGGAGGGATCACCACCGTTTCGGTGACCGTAACGCGACAGCACTGCTGTCTCCCACAGAGGCAGCACACAACCTCCCCATTCCAGACATTTATTTGTGACGTCTATCACACACTGCTCATTCCGTAAGAAGTCTAGTCCAAGCAAAACATCATTGCCTATCGAAGCAACAATAAATCGGTGTCGAACATTCACCCCAGCAAGCTGCAATTCAGTTTCCACCTCTCCAGCGACAGCCAAGGCCTTGTTGTCTGCTATAGTAGAACCTTTATATCAGTGTTTATCACCAACTCCTTGTCACTTTTTGACCACTGTTCCACCACTTTGTCAGACAGTAAGGACACTGTCGCCCCCGTATCCACTAATACACCAACATGCATCCCCTTGATACATGCATCTAAGTGTAACCCTTCACCAACCACCGCAGCAACGTTCTCAGTTGGTAAATCTATTTCGGGCCCCTCGATTTCCGCTGTCCCTTGGCCCTTAGGCACAGCTTCTAGTAGTTTCCCTGTTTCGGTTGAGCGCTCTTTGCTCCTTGGTTTAAACTTCTCTCCCCTTTCTCATTGATTTCCTTTCCCGCCAACTCGGGGCAATTTGCTTTGATGTGACCAAACTCTTGGCAGTTGTAGCATTGTGGACCTTTCTTTTGCACGTTCTTTTTGTTCTTCCATGCAGTTTGTCCGGTATGCACTTGTTTCTCGAGCCTTTTCATTTGCTCCATCATCTTAGCAAGCTGTTGTTGTATTTCCGTCATTCCAGGGTTGATCTCCACAATGGGTTTTTCTACCTGTACAGCATCAACAGTCGCACTCCGCAGCTTCTTAAGATCTGAAGAACGGCGTTCCTTCTGCGCTTTATTCAGAGCCTCAAGTTCCACTGCAGCCGCTACTGCCTCATCGAGGGTGTTCGTCCGCATTTGTATAATTCTTGTCCTCATTTCTCCGTCCTGCAAGGCATCCAAGAAATGGTCACGGCCCATCCTATCTCGACTGTCCACCGGCAAGTCAGTATAAACTTTATCCACAAGATGCCGTATATCTTCAGCCAACTCAACCAAACTTTCCGAAAGTTTCTGGCGACGGTTTCTGAGCTGCGCCCGATGTAGCTCCTTCCTCCCCGTTGGGTCGAACCGGGCCTGCAGTGATGTGACTAGCTTGTGATAGTCCTTTGCCTCACTCTGGAGAGTTCCAAGAATTTGTTGGGCCGAACCTGTTAGCAATACAGCAAGGTATTGGCACTTTGTCACGTCATCCCAACCATTGATTGAAGCACACAACTCAAAGTGTTTGATATACGAATCCCATGGGCCTTTTCCATCATAGCGATCAGGTTTTATTACTGGCCGTTCCTTCCCATGCTGGACCCCTCTAGCCCTGGGTTCACCAGTATCATCAGTCGCCACTTTGTGGGTTAACTGTATTGATGTTAAGGGAACATCATTCATCTTTTCGTTATTTGCATGGGTAGTCAATAGCTGAGGAACTTTTGACACTATTGGGGACAGATTTGGAGTTTGATCTCCCAACTGTTTAACTCCGATGTCCGGTTGGACTGGATGTTGCCGTGTAGACCACGGGTGGGCGTGCACCGGCCAACCAGTATTTTCGTGTACGGTGGACACCGCCCTGCTGCTGTTTACCCCCTTATTTTCTAGCCATATGTCAGCTAGATTTCCGTCAGGGTGTGGCTTAAATTGTGGGACCGTTGACGTCACGGCTGGAAGGATTGGGAACCCTCTCTGATCTATATTTGACTTCAGTATTACACTAGGGCGCCCTCTACCACGATTCTTGGGTTCTTGCCAACGCGGGTCTCCCACATGGGGTAGTACGCTATCCTTGGGTAGACCTAATTGGGTTTTCTGCTGAACATTTCCAACAAGACTGTTAGGGAAAACCTCTGTATATTGCTGTTTGTTTTCAGTACGGTCTGGGTTAAGCAATTCTGAGTCTGGCCAGAAGGAATATTCCCCACGATTATTACCCACCATATTTTCTCCCATCAACTGTTCTGATGAAACATTTTGTCTAGGTAGTGGGACAGTATGATTGTCTTCATTCATTTTCAGAAAATCCCTAGTCTGTTCGGCCTCGGACCAAAACGTACGACGGGCAGTGTCTAGTCCCCTAGATATCTCCTGGTCCCTCTGTCTGGGAATATCCTTTCCTATCCCCGAGTCCCACCAACTCGTTGACCCATTCCTGATTATCTTAGGTGCCAATGCCTCACCACAACTTGTTTCTGTGTACCCGCGTTGTTTGTCATCTATACAGGCGGTGAATGTCGCCTTTCTCCGTTACGGAAACCAATGGATTATCAGGGGAACCAGTTACGCCCGTTAGAATCCCAGTATCTACCCGCCCACCGTTTATTATGGTATTGCCTTGAATGCCTTTACAGTGTTGAGAAGCCAATTCTAAACTCAGACTCCGTGACAAGTTTTCTATTTCCTGGCTCACCCTTCTATACTCCCTCTCGAGGTTAAACAAATCTAGCCTTGTGCCTTGTCCCTCAATTGTAAACTAACTGCCAATTAACCCTAATTATTATTCACTGTACATAGGCTAACTAATTTAAGAATTATATTTCTCTGCACAGGCGGATGACTCCGGGCGGATGTATCGGGTGGTGGCGGATGAATCTGACTTAGTGTATTAATCATGGGTTAAGGACCACGGCTCGGTTTACACCACTGCCGTTCTACGTCGTTTATTCCCCGGTTGAGAACTTCACCACGGCTCGGTAAACACCTCTGCCGTTCTGCGTTGCTTTCTCACCGGTTGAGAACTTCACCACGGCTCGGTAAACACCACTACCGTTACTTGGTCGTTTATTCCCCTGGTTGCTTCACCGGGGCTCAGTAAACACCGCTACCGTTCTGCGTCGCTTTCTGTCCGGTTGAAAATTTCCCTACAGCTCAGTAAACACCACTGCCGTTACTTGGTCGTTTATTCCCCGGTTCAGAACGATTCGGTAAACACCACTGCCGTCTTGCGTCGCTTTCTCCCCGGTTGATAACTTCACCACGGCTCGGTAAGAATTATCCCCAAATCCAATGCAAATTAACTGAATTAGCCAAAGCTCAATCCACAACGCTGCCACCAATGTAACGCGCACCGTCTCGGTCTAAAGACTTTTTATGTACGGGCTTGAAATCTGGCTTAAAACAGTTAACGGAAACGGACAGACACCAATAAATAAATCAAACGGACACCAAAGATTTAAGGTTTAACTGGAACTAGCTGATTCTTTTTTGTTTCAAGAAAATAACTGCATATCCATTTATAATAATCAACTTATATCATTACCAGTTGTTCCCGCTGAAATGATGGAGTTATAACTATTGAACTTATTGTTAGTAATGTGTAGATGATGATCACTGTTTGCTGTCATGTCGAAGTCAGAACTAACTCTAAACTTGTTCGGCGGGAACACCTGCACAATTATTACAAAATTACAGTACAGTATAACATGCATTAAAAAGTGCGCGCGCGTAGTCCCTAGCCCTGGATCCCCAGCCAGGCACACAAGCGCACACTTTGTAACATTGACCTAATTAACATTACGCGCGCTAAACAGCGCCATCAGCGATCGTTTTCGCTACACTACCCTCTCCTTTAAAGGTAGCTGTAAGTGTTTGATACTGCCTGGAAGGTTGCCTTTGCAAAGTTTCCCAGGGTACCTGTTGAGCCACATGCGCTAGTATAACAGTCTTCGATACCAGCCATATGCAACAGTTTCTTGGGCACCGGCGCACTCACGATACCGGTCCCACGGGGTGCAGGGATCAACCGCACCAGGACACTCCCACACTTTCCTGTCACCTTGCAGGGCACAGTGTGGGGCTTGCCGATCTTGTTCCCCCAGTATCCTCGTCTGACGGGGATGACCGACAACTTGGCCAAAATGATGGCACCTCGGATGGCTGTCGCCACCTCTTTTGAGCACTTCACGCCAAGACCTATATGTCCGTTGTGATCTCCAATCGCAACGAATGCCTTGAATCTGGTTCTCTGGCCAGCTCGGGTTTGCTTCTGTACAGGCATAATCTGAAGTACCTCATCCTTTAAGGCTGTTCCAAGGAAGAAATCAATGATTTCAGCTTCCTTAATTGGCAGGGAAAACAGGTAGATTTCCTCAAGAGACTTTATCTTAAGATCCTTGACAAGACGGCCCAGTTTTGTTACTGGCACCCAGTCCTTGTCTTCGGGCTTCCCACGGCCTCTACCACGCCCACGGCCACGTCCACGACCGCGGCCCCGGCCCCTGCCACGCTCTCCCGACCCAAAACCGTCACGAAAACCACCTCTATCACGGAATTATGTCGCGGACGCGATCGAATGACGTACAGAGGTGTCAAAGATTCAGCTGGTGAGAAATCTCTCCTTGATTATTCGTGCGGTGACCTTTCCTTCTCTGTCAAGCAGTTCTTGGATTGTTCTCTCCGCTATTCGGTGACTGGAGCTCCTTGCTGCTTCTGTTTGAACGATGACGTGTCGTAAGGGTTCCAGTTGGGGTGTTGATGCGATCATTGGGGAAGATGCGGCTACCAGTAGGGTTGGAAAGGTCGGTTCTGTTGGTGGTACAGGGGCTCGTCCTGGGGATGGGGAGAATGATGCTCCCATCACTCGCCTTTCGACGCTGCCGGCGTGCACACTAAGTACATCTGGGTCAAGGTCCCTTCCCGGAGTGCGCGGGATCTCCATGGCCTCTAGGGCTGCCTCGGGTGCCGAAGATATTTCCCTGTGGGTCATTCTCCAGTGGCGGTCCAGATCATGTTTTCGGCCGAAGGACAGGGAGCACGAAGAGAAGGGGCATCTGTGACGGTCCCTCTGGCCATGAATGTCATCAATGTGCCTTCGAAGGTTTTGCTGATTGGAGAATTTCCGGTTGCACTGGATGCACTTGAATGCACTTCGGGATGGGGATGAGCTCCGGCTTCGACTCCTCCTTATTCTCGGCCTGTCATGCAAAGAGGAACAAAAGAAGGGAATATTATTTACACCATTCCCCAAACCGGTCAGGGGGTTTGCGTGTTCGTCTTGGGGGGTGTGATAGCTGCTCATTGCCTTCACTGATGGGAGAATTGGCCACAAGTCCTTCCTGACCTTGTTCGTGGTCCTCGTTCCAAGTTGGCCCGTCCTTATCGGTGACCAACTGAGGTTCTATCTCTGACGATGAACTTTGATTTCTGCCATCGCTCCCGGTTCCCTCCGGTGGGTCGAACCACGACCGGTCAAAATCCCCATGAAAAGGTTTCAGTAAGTTGATGTGGACAACCTTAGAGTTATGGCGGGGGCTTTTCTTTATTCGAACTACTACGTCTGTTAACATTTTGGTAATTACATACGGTCCGTCAAACTTTGGTTGCAATTTTGGGGACACACCCACCCGCTTTGCAATGACCCTCAGCATCACCACCCCGCCAACCTGATATGTCTCATTGGTTACTTTCTGATCATAATTGCGTCGTTGGCTACATGCCGCTCTTTTCAGGTGGTCTCTTGCTATGTCATGAGCTACTTCCAATCTCCTTTCTAATTCGGTGACATAGTCTGGCACCTCTGCTAACTCACTATGTGTCGGTACACCACATATAAGGTCAACAGGAAGCTCTACCTCTCTACCAAACATTAGCATATTTGGGGTCATACCGGTGCTTTCTTGTGGCGATGCACGGTATGCCATCATGATGGTTGGAACATGGAGATCCCAATCCTTCTGGTTCTGGGAAGTATAGGATGATAACATCACTTTGAGAGTCCTATTAAATCTCTCTACTTGCCCATCACTTTGTGGGTGATATGGCGTAGTCCTCGTCTTTTCTATTCCCAGGAGAGCACACGTCTTTCGAAACAACTCACTCTCAAATTGCCTACCCTGGTCACTATGCAGGACTCTGGGCACTCCAAAGCGGCAGATGAACTCATTGACTAACACGTTGGCGATGATGTCAGCAGTAATAGAAGCCACAGGAAAAGCTTCCGTCCATTTAGTAAAGTAGTCTGATATGACTACAATATATCGATTTCCAGCCTCTGTTTCAGGAAACGGACCGGTGATGTCGATGGCCACCCTCTCCATTGGTATTCCAGAAATTTGTTGTTGAAGTGGTGCCCTTTTTGTCTTGTTTGGCATTTTCTGCTTGGCACATTCAATGCATTGCCTAACCCAGTTCCTTACAGAATTTCTCATCCCTTGCCAGTAGAATCGGTACCTTGCCTTCTCGTACAACTTTTTGATCCCCAGATGACCTCCTGTGGGCGAGTCGTGCAATTGGCGGAGGACTTCTCCTTGTATCGCCTGTGGAATCACCGGCAAATAGCGAATCTGTTTCCCGGTGTCGTCTTCCCATTTACGACATAACACCCCTTCTCTAAGGGACAACTGCTTCCAGGCTCCCCACAATGTTTTCAGCCAAGGACCTTCTGCTGACACTTCTTTCCAAGCTGGTCTTGTTTCTTCCGTTTCTAGCCAGTTGATGACTGTATGCAGTACCGGTTCTTCTAACTGTTTACTTCGAAGATGTGATCTTGACATTCCTTCAAGCCAATTGGCTTGTACACCCTTCATAATGGTTCGACAGCTTGTCACTTGTGTCACGGCATATCCTGCACGTTGTAATTCCTCATTTTCTTTCTCTGATTCAACATCATCCCCAGAATCTACCATCATGTTCGAATCCTTCTTTTCGACATTAAATGGTGGTGAGATACTCAATTGTTGTTGCCAGGGGTGCTGACACTGGCTGCAAGGCATCCTCGACATTGCATCTGCATTATTGTGCTGACGGCCTGGACGGTGTTGTATGCTGAAGTTATACTCTGCCAGGAGCTGCAGCCACCTCGCCACCTGGCCAACCGGTTCCTTAAATTTAAACAACCGTCTCAGAGCACCATGGTCTGTCCTCAACAGGAACCATTGTCCATAAAGATATGGACGGAAATACTTTACAAAGTACACCACCGCCAGCATCTCCTTTCTGGTCACACAGTAATTTCTTTCGGCTTTCAATAAGGCTCTACTTGCGTATGCTATAACTCTTTCCTCGCCATTCTGTTGCTGGGACAATACAGCTCCAATTCCAAAATCACATGCGTCTGTATCTATTATGAACATTGAAGTTGGGGAAGGATAAGCTAAGATTGGTGATGAAACTAATCGTGATTTCAACTCGTCGAAAGCCTGCTGACTCTCCTCTGTCCATCGAAATGGCCTGCCAGCCTCCGTGAGCTTATGTAACGGTTTTGCTAATCTAGCAAAACCTGGAACAAACCGCGTGTAGTAAGAGGCCAATCCCAGAAAGCTAGGCACATCACGGACTGATGTGGGACTGGGCCAGTTCTGCACTTGCTGGATCTTCGCGGGATCCGTTTTCACCCCCTCCGCGGAAACGATATGTCCGAGGTATGCCACTTCTTTCTGTAGCATATGACATTTCTTGGGTTGCAGTTTGAGACCAGATTCTTTTATCCGACATAAAATAAGGCCCAGACGCTGTATGTGCTCATCGAAAGTGCTACTGTACACAATGACGTCATCCAGATACACCAGACACACTTGCCATTGTAACCCTCGCAATACGCGATCCATGAGGCGCTCAAATGTCGATGGCGCATTGCACAGCCCAAAGGGCATGACCTCAAACTGATAGAACCCGCTTGGCGTAGAAAATGCTGTTTTTCTCCTTATCGTCATCATCCATTGGGACCTGCCAATACCCTGATGCGAGGTCCAAAGTTGTGAAAATTGGGACCCGGATAGCGTGTCAATCGTATCGTCTATGCGGGTATAGGATACGCGTCCTTCTGTGTAACTGCGTTTAAACGTCGGTAATCTACGCAAAAACGCACTTTTCCATCCTTTTTTCGCACTAGGACGATTGGTGATGACATGGACCAGTAGCAGGTTTGATGATGCCTCTTTTAAGCATTGAGTCAATCTCGGCCTCGGCGACTCTTCTCTGATGTAGTGGCAACCGTCTGGGCCGCTGTTTTATGGGAACTGAATTCCCCGTCTCAATCCGATGTTTGACCATCTCAGTGTGTCCAATGTCACCTTCCCTTGCAGAATACTGGCTCTGGTATCTTATGAGCAATTCTTTTAACTTACAACATTCCTGGTCGGTAAGTTGTCTCGATGATCTTTCGTAGAGATCTTCTAGATGGCTGGGCACAATGACGTCTTTCTTATCAAAGCCGTTCGTTTGAAATGTTGTTCTGACACACTTTGTCTCAACATCACTATTGTCATTGGTCACAGCAATCTCGGGGCCGATAGCATCTACCGCATAGAACATGGCTGCTGTCGTTCCTTGATGAAGGGTTACTGTATTTTCTCCCGGGTTCATGAGGCGTATGGGCACTAAACCGATACCAGTACTGACTATCGAAGGTGCTACCATGACATTGTTTTTCTCCATCATAGAGGCTGTGGGTTCAACCAACCCACACGGTACAACCATATCACCACCTTCCAGACTTCCTTCAATAAGCATTTCTGTCCAAGGAGGGATCACCACCGTTTCGGTGACCGTAACGCGACAGCACTGCTGTCTCCCACAGAGGCAGCACACAACCTCCCCATTCCAGACATTTATTTGTGACGTCTATCACACACTGCTCATTCCGTAAGAAGTCTAGTCCAAGCAAAACATCATTGCCTATCGAAGCAACAATAAATCGGTGTCGAACATTCACCCCAGCAAGCTGCAATTCAGCTTCCACCTCTCCATCGACAGCCAAGGCCTTGTTGTATGCTAGTAGAACCTTTATATCAGTGTTTATCACCAACTCCTTGTCATTTTTTGACCACTGTTACACCACTTTGTCAGACAGTAAGGACACTGTCGCCCCCGTATCCACTAATACATCAACATGCATCCCCTTGATATACATGCATCTAAGTGTAACCCTTCACCAACCACCGCAGCAACGTTCTCAGTTGGTAAATCTATTTCGGGCCCCTCGATTTCCGCTGTCCCTTGTTCCTTAGGCACAGCTTCTAGTAGTTTCCCTGTTTCGGTTGAGCGCTCTTTGCTCCTTGGTTTAAACTTCTCTCCCCTTTCTCATTGATTTCCTTTCCCGCCAACTCGGGGCAATTTGCTTTGATGTGACCAAACTCTTGGCAGTTGTAGCATTGTGGACCTTTCTTTTGCACGTTCTTTTTGTTCTTCCATGCAGTTTGTCCGGTATGCACTTGTTTCTCGAGCCTTTTCATTTGCTCCATCATCTTAGCAAGCTGTTGTTGTATTTCCGTCATTCCAGGGTTGATCTCCACAATGGGTTTTTCTACCTGTACAGCATCAACAGTCGCACGCCGCAGCTTCTTAAGATCTGAAGAACGGCGTTCCTTCTGCGCTTTATTCAGAGCCTCAAGTTCCACTGCAGCCGCTACTGCCTCATCGAGGGTGTTCGTCCGCATTTGTATAATTCTTGTCCTCATTTCTCCGTCCTGCAAGGCATCCAAGAAATGGTCACGGCCCATCCTATCTCGACTGTCCACCGGCAAGTCAGTATAAACTTTATCCACAAGATGCCGTATATCTTCAGCCAACTCAACCAAACTTTCCGAAAGTTTCTGGCGACGGTTTCTGAGCTGCGCCCGATGTAGCTCCTTCCTCCCCGTTGGGTCGAACCGGGCCTGCAGTGATGTGACTAGCTTGTGATAGTCCTTTGCCTCACTCTGGAGAGTTCCAAGAATTTGTTGGGCCGAACCTGTTAGCAATACAGCAAGGTATTGGCACTTTGTCACGTCATCCCAACCATTGATTGAAGCACACAACTCAAAGTGTTTGATATACGAATCCCATGGGCCTTTCCCATCATAGCGATCAGGTTTTATTACTGGCCGTTCCTTCCCATGCTGGACCCCTCTAGCCCTGGGTTCACCAGTATCATCAGTCGCCACTTTGTGGGTTAACTGTATTGATGTTAAGGAACATCATTCATCTTTTCGTTATTTGCATGGGTAGTCAATGGCTGAGGGACTTTTGACACTATTGGGGACAGATTTGGAGTTTGATCTCCCAACTGTTTAACCCCGATGCCCAGTTGGACTGGATGTTGCCGTGTAGACCACGGGTGGGCATGCACCGGCCAACCAGTATTTTCGTGTACGGTGGACACCGCCCTGCTGCTGTTCACCCCCTTATTTTCTACCCATATGTCAGCTAGATTTCCGTCAGGGTGTGGCTTAAATTGTGGGACCGTTGACGTCACGGCTGGAAGGATTGGGAACCCTCTCTGATCTATATTTGACTTCGGTATTACACTAGGGCACCCTCTACCCCGATTCTTGGGTTCTTGCCAACGCGGGTCTCCCACATGGGGTAGTACGCTATACTTGGGTAGGCCTAATTGGGTTTTCTGCTGAACATTTCCAACAAGACTGTTAGGGAAAACTTCTGTATATTGCTGTTTGTTTTCAGTACAGTGTGGGTTAAGCAATTCTGAGTCTGGCCAGAAGGAATATTCCCCACGATTATTACCTACCATATTTTCTCCCATCAACTGTTCTGATGAAACATTTTGGCTAGGTAGTGGGACAGTATGAATGTCTTCATTCTTTTTCAGAAAATCCCTAGTCTGTTCGGCCTCGGACCAAAACGTACGACGGGCAGTGTCTAGTCCACTAGATATCTCCTGGTCCCTCTGTCTGGGAATATCCTTTCCTATCCCCGAGTTCCACCAACTAGTTGACCCATTCCAACTAGTTGACCCTTCTGGCCAAACTTCTGTATATTGCTGTTTGTTTTCAGTACGGTCTGGGTTAAGCAATTCTGAGTCTGGCCAGAAGGAATATTCCCCACGATTATTACCTACCATATTTTCTCCCATCAACTGTTCTGATGAAACATTTTGGCTAGGTAGTGGGACAGTATGAATGTCTTCATTCTTTTTCAGAAAATCCCTAGTCTGTTCGGCCTCGGACCAAAACGTACGACGGGCAGTGTCTAGTCCCCTAGATATCTCCTGGTCCCTCTGTCTGGGAATATCCTTTCCTATCCCCGAGTCCCACCAACTAGTTGACCCATTCCTGATTATCTTAGGTGCCAATGTCTCACCACAACTTGTTTCTGTATACCCACATTGTTTGTCATCTATACGGCAGATGTCGCCTTTCTCCGTTGCGGAAACCAATGGATTATCAGGGGAACCAGTTACGCCCGTTAGAATCCCAGTATCTACCCGCCCACCGTTTATTATGGTATTGTCTTGAATACCATTACGGTGTTGAGAAGCCAATTCTGAACTCAGACTTCGTGACAAGTTTTCTATTTCCTGGCTCACCCTTCTATACTCCCTCTCGAGAACATTAAACACATCTAGCCTTGTGCCTTGTCCCTCCATTGTAAACTAACTTCCAATTAACCCTAATTATTATTCACTGTACATAGGCTAACTAATTTAAGAATTATATTTCTCTGCACGGGCGGATGAATCCGGGCGGATGACTCCGGGCGGATGAAACCGGGCGGATGAATCTGACTTAGTCTATAATCATGGGTTAAGGACCACGGCTCGGTTTACACCACTGCCGTTCTACGTCGTTTATTCCCCGGTTGAGAACTTCACCACGGCTCGGTAAACACCTCTGCCGTTCTGCGTTGATTTCTCCCCGGTTGAGAACTTCCCCACGGCTCGGTAAACACCACTGCCGTTACTTGGTCGTTTATTCCCCGGTTCAGAACTTCACCGCGGCTCAGTAAACACCGCTGCCGTTCTGCGTCGCTTTCTGTCCGGTTGAGAACTTCCCCACGGCTCGGTAAGCACCACTGTCGTCTTGCGTCGCTTTCTCCCCGGTTGATAACTTTCACCACGGCTCGGTAAAAATTATCCCCAAATTCAATGCAAATTAACTGATTTAGCCAAAGCTCAATCCACAACGCTGCCACCAATGTAACGCGCACCGTCGCGGTCTAAGGACTTTTTATGTACGGGCTTGAAATCTGGCTTAAAACAGTTAACGGAAACGGACAGACACCAATAAATAAATCAAACAGACACCAAGGATTTAAGGTTTAACTGGAACTAGCTGATTCTCTTTCGTTTCAAGAAAATAACTGCATATACATTTATAATAATCAACTTACATTATTACCAGTTGTTCCCGCCGAAATGATGGAGTTACAACTATTGAACTTATCATTAATAATGTAGATGATGTTCACTGTTTGCTGTCGAAGTCAGAACTAACTCTAAACTTGTTCGGCGGGAACACCTAGCCTGCACAATTACAAAATTACAGTATAACTTTAAACAGTGCGCGCGCGTAGTCCCTGGATCCCCAGGCACACACACGCGCACTTTGTAACATTGACCTAATTAACATTACGCGCGCTAAACAGCGCCATCAGCGATCGTTTTCGCTACAATATAAAGGAGCAGAGATATCAAGGTTTCCTGAAGTGGCGGAACACCCACAAGACGACTGAAGCCACAGTGGCCGGCCTGCTTCAGGCCATGAAGAAGATTTCTGCAAGGCGCACGACCTTGTGCTGGAAATAGAGCTGGGAAAAATGCAGGAGCGAAGATCATTGGAGGTCGACTCCACGGACTCAGTCAAAACTTGGTATAGTTTCCGATAGACTATCTGTAATGTTTGATGCAGCAAAATGTTTTGAAATGTAAAAAATACTAGGCCAGCCAAATGTATCTGAACTGTGCTAATTTAGTACTATTTTCGGCACAGCTATCCCACCTTCCAAAAACAGAAAACTGCCCCTTTTTTTCTGGTCATCTAACTGTACCGAGAGGTTTGATGGTTAGTCTGTGAGCTCAGGTGTTCAGATCCCTGTCAGTAAAACTTTGCATGGTGAAGAGGATAAGTAAAGACAATTTGCGGTGACACCGTGTAGAAATTTTCAACTGAGCAATAATTAGTTCTGAAAACAACTGGATGTTACAACTCAACGTTTTGATCAGTGTGCTCTGGGAGATGCTGCTGCTTAAGTAGACTGCTGGAGGATTTGAGCAAAGGTTCCCTATAACACTATATTGGTATTCTTAGAAAATATAAATGATCACCGATTTACATGAATTTCATGAAACTTTCTTGGTGTCAAAACATCCCTTGAAATGTTTCATTCTGAGGGACGAAAATTCATTTACAAAATTATTTGTACATACATCTAATTTTGACTACAAGTACACTTAATCAAATTATGTTGCATGTTGGAATGAACACGAAAACGTTTCTGTACACGTTTGTGTATAAACAAAATATGTGACTATGTGAGTTGGCATTAGTGTAGTGTATAGAGTTATCGGTTAGTTCGCATAAAACTGTAATAATCATGAATTTATGAAAAGAAATAGATTTTATCATTCATATATATAACATTTGGTTAAAAAAAAAATTTTGGGGGGTCAAATTAAAACTTGTTTGCACTTGAATTGTAAAGAAATGTAATACCATAAGGCCAACCAAAAAAAGTCTCTGATTTCTGGTCTCGGCACACGTCAGCATTTTTAGTTGTTTGTTTGTTTGTTTGTTTTTTGGCAATAAAATGATATGCAATTGCAGCTAAAATTGCTGGATTTCTGTCACGCTGCGTTTTAAACGACTTTTTCACATATAAAAATGTTTGCCCGATCATACATTGTGGATGTGAAATTTGGTCAGCTTCCATTAACCCCATATAATTTGGTCAGGTTTCTATTAACCCCATATACATGTTAAAAAAATAATAAAAAATTCACTGCACCGATTTGGAAGCCAACCTAGGACCAAAAACTGGAGACCTTTTTATTTTTTACCCAAACGTGCCTTTTTATCACTTGTTTAGACAAAATTTAGCTAAAATTTAGCTAAAAACAGACCTTTTTATCACTAGTTTAGACAAAGTGTTTTATAGATATACATGTAAGTAACACATGGGAGTCACTTTAACCATAATTATTGAAAAATTATTGAAAAATTGTATATATATGTGTATATATATATATATATAATATATATATATATATATATATATATATATATATATATATATATATTCGTATTAAAAAAATAATAAAAAATGACCATGTTTTGTATGAAAGTTTGGCTGGTAACCAAAGAAGTCTGTTAAGAAAATATTAAGAATAAATATTAAGAGTAATTTTATCTGCTAAGCATTTCTATGATATTGGTCCCTGGTCTAGACCGGGGGGGGGGGGGGGGGGGGGTTGGGGGTGGGGGAACGTGAATATTTTCAACATTTTCTCGTTATAAGCTGTAACTTTCATGGAGTGCCATGGTTGAGTGGTTTAGTGCATCAGATTTGTGTTCTGATGGCTGAGTCGTCAGAATGTGGGTTCGAATCCTGGCTGCGATCATGGTTGCTTGTGTCCTTGAGCAAGACACTTTACCATAATTGCTTCTCTCCACCCAAGAGTAAATGGGTACCTGTGAGGGCAGAGTTGGTTGTTGTATTTGATTAGCCCTATATGCGCTGAAATGGCAGCAATTGAGCTGTATACTCCCCAGGGTGCTGAGATGGTTTTAGCAATGATTTATGAGCCTGATGAGCAGGGGAAACAAATATTGTAAGCGCTGTGGAGGATACTGCGTATAGTTATACTAAAAACAACATATTTAAATGCTAATTGTTATTATTATAAGATACTAAACAGTAGTGGTGTAAATCTCAAAAACAATCACAGTATTACGTAAACACTAACTTGGTGTGAAGTTCACATCCCTTGAAATAAGTTTCGGGTGCTATCAATAATCATTTTAGTGAATTCATTCTAACATCCGAAGACAGAGAATTCCATGTTGTGTTTTTATGTGAATCTCTTGATACTTGTAAAGTATGGGTACACCGTGTTTCAAAGACAGTTGGCGTTGTCTTAAAAGAAGTCTTGCCGACAGTAATGTTTTACATATCTTTACATGAAGAAAGAGGAAATATTATATACATGTTTGTTTATTTGCATGTAAATTAGCAAATAATTGTGTCTAACACAAACTTGTAGTTTAAAACAATGCATAGAATTAACACTTATTTTAATTACTTTTAAATCTGATACAACTCATATATTTGAATATTATATACAGCAATGTTAGGGTTATATTTAATCGTAAATTTGACAAATATATGCAAAATATATGTAAATATATGCAAAATTATGCAGACACAGTGGTCTTATCTATATTATTAGAAATGTACCATATATTTTGTTCTTGTGTATTAGGGCAGTAACCATGGTAACTAATTATGTATGACTGCCTTGATGTAAAATTCCTTTTCAGACACTGTGTAAAATTAAGGGTTGCCCAGTTTCCATGGGCTACCAAAAAAAACTCGGGGAGAGGAGGGGGTGTGGCATCCTAGTGAAATGATGACGGCTGCCCGTCGGACAAACACTAGTTTTAAATACTTAAACATCAACCATTCCATTCCAGGCAACCAAATGGGGGGGGGGGGGGAACCTGAGATTCAGCTGGTTGCCTTTTGGCAACTCGTTAATTTTCTTAATTTTACACCCCGACTTGCCATTCGCATTAACCAGTGTTACACATCAACCAAGGCTGTCATATGTCGGCTGTCATATGACATTTGACCTTTGACCTTTAGCTCCTGAGGGGTTTCGCCCAGCATACCTTGGAAGACGAACTTGCCCTTGTATGCAATGTTGTGCCTGCATTGAGTAAATAATTGAAGTGAAATGGAATCCTATTATGGTTAAATGTGAATAATTGCTTTAATAATATTTCTAGCTTTTTTATGAACTTTTAAAGTAAAAAAAAAATGTCTCGGGTTTCTGGTTATAGGTCGGCTTCAAACTCGGTGAGATGACGCATTTTCTTTCTTTTCTTTTTTTTTGGTCAACCACTGAGATACATGTATACATGGTTATTGGAACCAGACCAAATTTCCCATACACAAAGTATGGTGGCTAAGAGAGGCCTCACAAATCGCGCAAATGTTCATACCCCTACGATGTGAAAACACAGTATGGCAGAATTCAAATTGATCCAGCAATTTTGGCTGCGATTACACATTGTTTCATATCAAAAAGAAAATTAAAAATGCAGACGCGCGTTTCTGAGGAGACGCGCGTTGAGACCAGAAACTGGAGACTTTTTGGGGCCTTACATGTATATGAATGGCGGCACAGCTTTACATGTATATGAATGGCGGCACAGCTTTACATGTATATGAATGGCGGCACAGCTTTACATGTATATGAATGGCGGCACAGCTTTACATGTATATGAATGGCGGCACAGCTTTACATGTATATGAATGGCGGCACAGCTTTACATGTATATGAATGGCGGCACAGCTTTACATGTATATGAATGGCGGCACAGCTTTACATGTATATGAATGGCGGCACAGCTTTACATGTATATGAATGGCGGCACAGCTTTACATGTATATGAATGGCGGCACAGCTTTACATGTATATGAATGGCGGCACAGCTTTACATGTATATGAATGGCGGCACAGCTTTACATGTATATGAATGGCGGCACAGCTTTACATGTATATGAATGGCGGCACAGCTTTACATGTATATGAATGGCGGCACAGCTTTACATGTATATGAATGGCGGCACAGCTTTACATGTATATGAATGGCGGCACAGCTTTGCTTAACAATTTTAATTATATATTGTCACGATCCGAGCAGACTTTCAACAGGGCATGGAATCGGTGTCCTAGTTGAAGATGAACACAGTGACTGAAAATTTCTGGCTCACTTCAATGCAGCAGCAACTGTCATATGACCATATCATGTGGGGTGTTATTTTCAATCACTGATGAGTTAATCTAAAACTAGCACTCTGATTCCATGCCCTGTTGATCCTGACGATATTGTACCTTTAAGGATTTTTGAGGGCAAAAATGTCACCAATGGGTTCTTATGTCATTTGGAATTACATCTTTTATTCTTTCTGCAGCTGATATATTAAAATGATATTTTAATAAACGGAAGTTTTGTGAATTGTGTACTGAATTTGTACTGACGACTGAAAACGCCCAACCTCATACCCAGGGTCTACAACAGTCTCACTACTAGACCCTGGTGGGAAAACGCTGATTGGTTACAGGTAGCGAAACAAATAGGCCTATTTAAATTTTCTTTTCTTATCTAGCGTGAACTTGGTCTTAGCAGCGCAGCCACCGGTCGTGCAATCGAGCGTGGCGGCGATATATTTTTTTCCCGTGAGAATGTACATGTACGTAGTAAATACTATGTGTAAACAAGTGGGCACAACGGTAATGCAGGGAAAAAGCACAGCAACTCGTTGCCGTGAAAAGTGGCATCACTGCAGAGGGTGAGGGCATTGACGGCAATTGCCGTCGATGCCGTCGTGTAATTTCAGGGCTGATATAGGCCAATACAGTGCGTATCAAAAAAAAGGTAATCCGAATTCAGGGGGTTAATATGCCAAGGTTATTTAGTTTGACAATTTACATGTAGTGTACCAAAGAAGAGGAACTCCTCAGCTTTCCATTGATACCTTTATTGACCCATTGCTGTCACACATGACCGAGTACATTGTTATTGAAAATGACAAATTCAAATCGCATTTTTGCAAGTTTGGGTAATCAGTGCAAGGCAGGATAATTAGTGCAAGTCAGTATGATAAACCTGATTTTCTTTAGGAATGACTGGACATTATTCAAGAAGAATCTCTTCTAACATTGCCCTTTTATGCACCCACACCTTCAACATGTCCACCTCCCCTTTCGACACAAAGCTGACAGCGACGGAGCATGTCCTGCACTGTTCGTCTCACCATAGCCGGATTATTGCGTAAAGCATCCACTTCTTTTCGAATACGGCCCTGCAATTCATCAAGATCACGGGGAGGAGTTGCAAACACCTTGTTCTTCAAATGTCCCCAAAGGAAATAGTCACATGGTGTGAGGTCAGGTGATCTTGGTGGCCATTCCACCTCATGGTTGACGGCGATGACTCGTTCGCCAAAGAGTTCCCTCAGACGATCTCGGACAGCGATAAGGCGATGTGCTGGGGCGCCATCTTGGGTCCACCAGAGTTGTCTGAAGACCCCACGAACCTGTCGCTCAAAGTGTTCCTGCAGCTGCGGTAAAACGTTATCATTGAGCATCTGCAGATACATGTTACCATTGACATTCCTTTGAAAGAAAAACGACTTCCACAAAGTCCTAACCAAACAGTCCACTTTTGTCGACTCATGTTAACCTCAAAATTGAATTCTGGGGGGTGTCTTGCTGGTGCATATTCAAGAACATTATGCGTATTGACCTTGCCGTTCATGGAGAAAGCAGCTTCGTCGCCGATTACGAGATTCCGCAGAAAATTGACATCTCTCTCGGTACGGGCTATCAACCATCTGGCAAACGCCAGCCTTCTAGCAAAATCTCCTGGCGTAAGTTGATGTCGGATGTGAATCCGATATGGATGCTGGTGGAGGTCCAATCTCGTGATTCTGTTGAATGTCGCCGAAGGCAATCTCAGCCCATTTCGCCTTGCGCTGGTGTCCCTAGGATGCTCCAAAAGTTGCTGCCTTACTGCTGCAATGTTCCCTTCTGATCGCCCGGTGCGCCTCCTGCCAGAATTCCCATTGTTGCGGTTGAGGCTAGTGCCATACTCTTGATATTTTCTAACATTCGCCCAGATGGTTTTGGCTGCTGGGGGCTCCCGTTCTGGGAAACGTTCCCTGAAAGCATCGCGAGTTTGCTGCAAACTGTGAGTTTGGTGAAATGTTGTAATCACAAAAACTCGCTGTTCAGTCGTTAGTTGTACCATCTTTCCAACTACCTGTTCCTAAACCCAGGCCCTTCTTAAATACCCAACTTGAAGAAAAGGATGTCGTAACAGACGATTACCGCACCAGCTTAAAAATCTTACATAATCATCTAGGCGGTCAAGTGATGCGTCCATTTCAGACTGCCTTGAACTGATTACCCAAACTTGCAAAAATGCGATTTGAATTTGCAATTTTCAATAACAATGTACTCGGCCATGTGTGACAGCAATGGATCGATACAGGTATCAATGGAAAGCTGAGGAGTTCCTCTTCTTTGGTACACTACATGTAAATTGTCAAACTAAATAACCTTGGCATATTAACGCCCTGAATTCGGATTACCTTTTTTTTTATACGCACTGTATAGGCCAATAGGTGACAATATTTTGACTCGCCCAGCGGGCTACTGAAGGAAGGGTTTTGACTCGCATTTGGCGAGTGGGCGACCGCTAAGGTCGAACCCTGACGGACCTAAAGCATTTTGTACTGAAAATAGTATTTCTTTAGGACTCGGTTGGATCATACAGCAATGTCCTTGCGCTATTCTTTTCAGCTAACCTCTAATATCGTCAACCATCAACAGGGCATTGAAACGGATCGTAAGTTTTAGAATAAATCAGTGACTCCAAAAATAAAACCACACGTGATAAGATCGTGCTGCTACATAAATGAGACAGTAATTTTCAGTCACTGTGTTCATCTTAAACTACACAGATGCCATGCTCCATTGAAAGTCTGTTTTGGTCGTGACGATTTATTGTCCCCCTTCAACTGGAGTTGGGCAAAACTTTCAAGTTGGATAAGCTACCCACGCGTTGTATGCATGAACGGGTACCATTGTTTATCCAGAAAAGAGGTCGTCAGGAGGGAACTCCGAAGTGGCTAATGTGCTTCATTTCAGGTCCGTCACTACTATAAAATTTTAAGATTCAAAATCACCAGCAGGAAAGTTCATACCAGTTTAATATTTCTTTTTGCTTAAATTTTTACTGATAGCAAACTATCGTTTTCGTTCGCGATGGATGGAATGAAAAGAAAGAAGTTTTCGGTCACTGTCATCGAGACCACTTGTCAGAATAAAGTTCTTTGGGTGGAACACAAACTATTGGGTATAATGCCAGATCAAACCTGGTCAGAGGTGCTATCCGAAATTTGTCCAAGCTTCATCATCGTGGATCACGGAGAATATATAATGGTCGAGCTTTCTACATCTTTTGGAGCTGCTCCTCGTGTTAATGTTTCAATGAATCAGCAAGTAAAGGAAGCCGTCGAATTCGACAGCAAACTGAAATTTGTTTCTTTTGTTGTGCCCCGTCTTCAACACCCAGAGTTTCTGGACACTGAAGGAGAATGGATTTATGTAAAACTTGTAGCTTTGCATGGTGAGGATTATAAGTAAGACTAATTGCGGTGACACCATGTGGAATCTCAATTGAGTAGTAATTAGTTCTGAAAAGAACTGGGGGTACAACTCGACGTTTCGATCAGTATGCTCTGATCGTCCTCAGGAGAATGCCGGACTCTGGAAAATGCTGCTGCTTAAGTAGACTGCTGGAGGATCATCCCATGAATGGATGCTGGAGGATTAGTTCGTTGAGGTGCGCAGGCGGGAAACTGTGAGACTATGAGACTAGGATCCTAGGGGTTGGGGAGAGGAGTGTGTGCTCACTGAACTGAATCAGTTGTTAACAAGCACAGGGGAAGGAGGGTGGTTGACTTAGGATATAGGGGATCCCTCAGTCTGGGGTGGGTTATGGACTTTGGATATAGAAGATCCTTCAGTCTGTAGTATAGGTCGCCAAATGTCGCTGATGAAGAAACCGATGTCCTGTGGCACAGTGTCGTGTTTGACGATTTCGATGGATTTACTTGACTGACTCCAAGCAGAGAGCTATAGAGAGGATGTATTGGAGAGGGAAACATCAACATTACCAGGTATATTATTACAACTATTAATTTTGTTTGGTAAGACGGTTAGGTACACTTTAAAAATCCCCTCGTACCGTATACTTTTCACTGTGCAACTAGAACCGTACTCTCTGAAAGCGTCTTATTTGTCATTATTTGTTATGATTTTTTCATAAAATAGGTTTTCAGAAAACCTACGAAACGTTCATGAATGTTCAAGTGGTGTTTGATGCTATCATTATCATCCACGCATCAACTAAGTTGCGAAATAACGTAAATCTTTTAAAGACCATACAAAATGGCAATATTTTTCAACACTCTTGGTTTCTATGGTGGCCCTGAAGGGACATCGCATTTGCGAATATTTGCGCAAATAATTATTCGCGAAAAATTTCACGACATCGCGAATATTTGCGCAAATATTCGCGAATGCGATGTCCCTTCAAAGCCACCATAGGTGTCATTGGGCGGATCTTGGAACACGCGGTAGACACTAGACAGGCAAGGTACGTGCAGGAAGCGCTGTTCGAAAACGCGATACATAATTATAGGATTGACAATAAGTATGCGCATGCGCGACTTTCAATAAAGGTTAACGTAAAAATGAATTATTCATAGTGAGTGACCCGCTCGTTTTTTCGCCCTATCACAACATCAGAAGAGGGTCATCATGTGATGAATATTTATAAATCCTAGCATCTTTTGACCAATTACAATTCTTTAATACTCCCTTTATTAAAATATGACCCGAAAACATGACTAATGCAACCGGATCGCGGGAAAAGCCCTGCAAATTGGGGACCCCAATCGTCTGATGGCGTTAGACCAAGATCCGATATTTTAGGTGGGTTTTTATTGTTTTTTTGATTAAAATTGAATTTCCTTGATAATAATTTTTTTTTATAACAAATATTATACATAACTCTATCAACTTTGTGGACCTGTAAAAGAGCAAACCCCTTGATTAATCACAATCGGCGGGATTCCCCCGCCGTTTTTCTGACTCGTTTGTCTGTTTCATGTCTGTGCACGATCGAACGTACGTGTGTACATAGTATACAGAACGACACTGCCCAATATTGTGAACACAGATAGTACTTAGACGGTTTGATAAAATATGATTTAAAAGGATTTCTGAATAAAAACAGATGTCATATGTTTTTTTTTTCAGTTTTATTGAAAATCACTTTTTAAACAGTTGTAATATAATACTGAACCTGAGAATGCTCAAACACAAACACAAAAATAAAGCACGCTGAGATCTTTTGAAATTCTTGTTTGTCTTATTTTTTCATCCAATATTTTGTTAACTTAACACTCTATATGAAATTTAGTGCACAATATCAAATCTAGTATAGCCAAGGGTCTGTAAAGAGACGGTCAATCTCCATAGACCTATATCATTTGTTATTTATAGCACACAAACAATACCAATATTACAATTGGACTTTTATATTGTAGGTCATTGAAACAAGATGAATGATGTTCAACATGTACTCAATCTAGAGAAATTATGCAGGGTGTGTGGCAACTCCATGCAAAAATGGAAACACAAAAAAAACACATTTTTTTTAATGCAATTCGCCCCACACAAGGCCAATGGCCACTCCAAGGTAAGGGCTACTCAGTCATTGAGTTGTTACAACGACTCCACACTGAAGAAACCAGCCCCTCGCACCGAAACAAGACAAGTTAATAACCAGCCTCTTCACGGTGCGAATAGGACTGGGAGGGGTAACTAGTCCAGAACAAGGCACTTGTTAAACTGCCTCTGCCCCTATAAGTAATTAT
Source organism: Zoroaster sp. YZ-2022 (assembly GCA_029582265.1). NCBI lineage: Eukaryota > Metazoa > Echinodermata > Asteroidea > Forcipulatida > Zoroasteridae > Zoroaster > Zoroaster sp. YZ-2022. The sequence continues at coordinate 12,316,981 of CM055830.1, forward strand.
AGTTAAGTGTCTTGCTCAAGGATACAAGTGTCACGGCCGGGTTTCGAACACACATTCTGCTGCTAACACCAGAACTTGAGTCCGGTAAGCTAGACCGCTCAGCCACGACACTCCACAATAAAATGATGCAGTAACTACTGTGAAAAGATAAATCTAAAATATGGGATTGATGTATCAGCTGATGAACAACACCGTCATCCTCATCAAATCTGTCATCTATGCTACTCCAACCTGTTCTTGACAAAAATTCACAACCCCCCTAATGAATGGCCTCCCCACCCAGAAAGAGGAAGTTGTACTGTGTGAGAAAGTAGATGGAGACAGAAGTAGACGGCCTGGAGCAAAGTATGTAAGACTGCAACGACTAGATGAACCGAGGAGCAAACGGCCAGAGAAGCATTTTCTGTGCACTTTAGCAAGTTGGCAGACCACTAAACAGTTTTGTCGAGACAATCAATCGGCGACTCCGAGCTAGTAGTAGTGGTCATGTGATGTATAGTGGGAACAAAATAACAAACCAGCAGCGCGCTGTGTATAAACATATAGGGAGTTCCATGGAGGGTTTAAAACAACGACCCATTGATAGCTGAATGGCAAGGGAAGGCAATTCACGGCTTTCAGAGGCAATTAATGTGCGCCGTCTGTTGGTGAAATTCAGTCAGTCGAATATTCGGTTTACGCGCTCCGCATAAGTATCGAATAATGTGTAACGCGCGTGTGGACGTGTAGACATAATTTGATATTTGAATGGAGAGCGCAAAATTGCTCCCCTGATAGGTTAAATTGAAGTCCATGAACATTAAAATGCTCAAATTGACATTAAATAAAGGATTATTGATTTGAAACTTTACGTTGTCTAGTTGGTAAACATATATTGTTTTGGGAGTTTTTGCTGCTGCAGCATTATGCAGAGAACCAGTGACTCATTAAAAGAGCATGAGGTCACCAGAAAACCTGATACACTGAAATCATTTCTGGGCCAATGCTGTTTTGTTCAGAAATTCATGGTATTCTAAGCCATTTTCACGTTGCAAATTGTCGACCTTCGAACGTAACGTCCTGTACATATACACGTACGACAATGTACACAGTGCAATGACTGTATAATTATGCACACGATGACATGAAAACAGCTCACGCGCCATGATGACCATTTGTTGAGAAGGTGTCCAAGTTGCAGTTGAGTTGGGAAGACAAGAAACTAAATATCCTCTTTGCACTGCGGATATCTTGGGTAAGTGATTATGGAATTGGAAAGAATGTCGTATCCGACCGCCACTTTTTAAGGGTTTATGGAATTTGTTTGCAACCACTGTGCACTAACCAGTTAAAAAAATATTCTATTTATTTTTGGGGGTAGGCCTACAGAAAGTGAAAACTATCTTTAAAAACCACTTTTATGATGGTTTTTGGACTTAATTTCACTTCTAAAAAAATCCTATTATAGTTGCTGCTGCACATGTACAATGACTGTGTTGGTCACTAATGGGGGAGTTGACAAGATCAGACTGACAAGTGACATGACTGAGGAAGTCATATACCAAAAATGCCCTATTTTTCATGAAATAAATATCTTGGAATAATTTGAAGTACATCACCTAGTACTGGGTAGGTATGATTACATTATTAGTTATATTGAATGAGAAAAAGTGGTGGTCGGATACGACATTCTACCCAAGTACCCCCTGCTGACATGTAATATCTACAGGTTCTCATATACATGTATTGTTCATTGTCGGCCTATTTTGAAAGAAATATTCTGTAACTGTTTTTATTTTTATTGCCAAGTTTACTTTGTGAATACCAAATAGGAATGCCTATACTTAGGCCCTAATACCAACAATTGGTATTTTATGACTGACCTGCCAATAGCTTAAATTCAAAAGCTTTGTTCCTATCCTGCCCACTGCTTCTTCTACCCATATTTTATGCCCAATTTACATGGATGAATCCATTGATAATCATATACTAGAGTAGTATGTCAGATGGGCGTCCCGGACCACCTCTATAAAAATATCATTTAAAAAAAAAAATATCTTTTAAAAAAAATACTCGCAACGAAAAAGTAATTTTTTAATAAAAAACTCGCTAACGAGTTTTCTCGCTAGAAACATATTGTTAAAAAAGTAATTTTCATAAATATATTTATGAAAATTTAAAAATCTATAAAAGTGATTCCTGGGACGCCCATCTGACATACTACCGCCGGTACTTTAGCGTAGTTTAAAAAGTGAAATAACGAATATATATTATCTTTATTAATAGTAAAGATGGAGAGAACGATGGTTTTGTGTGAATGGCTTTTAGTCGGTAAAAACTGCAAGTGTTGCAGAACGAGTGTGCGCAATGTTGTCTATTGCCCGATGCATCGATACCGTATTCGTCGAGGTCAGAGAATACCTATTCCGTGTAAAATATGTAAAAATGGGACATTAGCAAAGGCGGGTTTGTGTACGAAATGTGCAAAGATTACAAAAATAAATCCTTATTATCATTTAAAAGCTGTAGAAATAAAAGCTAGACGTTTGTACAATAGCGTGATGAAAGAATTGTTGGAAAGAAATTTCTTTATGGATTATAAATTATAATTATACGGAGGAGGTCTATCGAACGTTTTTACACGCTCCGCTACTCGCGGAGCGTGTTTTTGATTATAGCTCTTATTTACGCTCAAGTTTACTTTAAACTCAAAAGTTTTTCTATAAGAATTTTTTTTTCTGCGTTTTCACGATTCTCGTCAGAGTCGGTAGTTTTAACCTCTGGTATAGTCGTCGGTACATTACGGATTTTTTCTTTCATTTTATAATATTTTTCTCGCTCTTCGCACACGAGTACAAATTCTTCTTGACTGATGATACCGTCTTGGATGGCTTTACTAATGTGGTTTTCGATCGTGTTGAGTTTACTCAACGCTAAAATTCGTATTTCATCGTGTTTTTTAGCTTTTTTATACAATTTATTTTTCGCGTATTTGATAGCGAAAGCTGCGCCACCCAACCCCAAAGCTAAACCTTCTAAAGCGAATCCTACCGGCGACGATACGACCGTGGCGATACTGGCTATTCCGATGGCTCCTGCTCCCATACAGCCCAATTCTGCGAAAGTTTCTGCGATGCTACAAGCGTTTATGATTTTATTATATTTTTTATATACGGCTTCGCGCTCGTTTATTTCGATTCGTAATTCTTTTTGAATATCGTCGATTTTTTGCAATCGAAATGTTTTAGCATCATTCGTCAAAGGTGGTAAATTTGGATAAAGTACGTTAGTTGATGATGATGGTAAATTTGTATAAAGTACGTTCGTTGATTCGCTCATTGTTTTTTATTATAGTAAAAGATTATGTTTTAATGGGAATAGTTCTGACGATTAACTCGTAACAGATTCCTTCGACCGAAGAGCCGATTAAATTTATAGTTATATATCGTTTAATTTTACGACCGTCTAAATTTGAAACGTGGCACAATGCGTATTCTATATATCGTGTTTCATTCGTAAAATTAAAATTAGCATTATAGGGAGTAAAAAAAGCTGATACATCGCTACTAAGGTACTCAATTCCCGTCGTAGAATATGAATTATTTTCACCTACGCTAGTTCTAACGAAGAACGAGAAAGACAACGAGCCTCTAAATACAGTAAGACCTACTGAATTTGTAAGCCAAGCTAATTCAACTTCTAAATCGTTATAAAAAACGTGGTAACGATTGAGTTCACTAGGTTCGATGTGTCCAAATTTAACATATCTTTTCGGCTCGTGATTGTTTTCAACATTATGTTCACGACTAGGTCCGTAAATGCTCGCCATATTTATAACATATAAATAATTAATTTAAACTTTTAATAATTAACTCGTAACAGATTCCTTCGACCAAAGAGCCGATTAAATTTATAGTTATATATCGTTTAATTTTACGACCGTCTAAATTTGAAACGTGGCACAATGAGTATTCTACATATCGTGTTTCATTCGTAAAATTAAACTCATCTTTATTGATTACCGTGTATAATTTTTCTTCGCCATGTAAAAAGGAAATTCCCGTCGTAGAATATAAACTATTTTCACCCACGCTAGTTCTAACGTAGAACGAAAGAAACGACGCGTCTCTAAATAAAGAAATACTTGCTGCATTTATAAACCAAGCTAATTCAACTTCTAAATCGCTATAAAAAACGTGTTTACGATTGAGTTCACTAGATTCGAGGTACCCAAATTTAACATATCTTTTCGGCTCGGTATCGCTATCACTCTCTTTAGCGATACTGTTGACTCGCTCGCTCGTACGACTAGGCCCGTAAATACTAGCCATATTTATATTATAAATTATTTAACTCGTCGGTGAACTTTTAATTTTAATATTGAAACAGATTTTTGAATTTAGCGAGCCGAAAAAACTCGCTTCGACAAAAACTTTTCTAACGTTTCGTATTTTAAAACACATTTCGTATTTTAAATGTTGCGTTTCATTTTCTAGAAAATGAAATTTTACATCTCGTTGCGGAGAAGGAATATAATAAATGTTGGGGGCGTAATCGCGCGTCGCTGAATGCGTAGTAAAACTATTAGTTTTTATAAACTGCGTAAAAATGCTACAATACGTAGGCGTGGTCGTAAACAAGAAAAAGGGTTGTTTGAAAATATTGTGCCATCCGAGTACGACGCCGACTTTTTCAATTAAAACTACTCGCTGTAAAATTTCATCTCTGTTTAGATATCCGTGATGTTCGTAAATTTCACCTTTCGTCGATTCTTCATCGCTAGCGCTCGTTCTAGCAACGCTCGTTATACGACTCGGTCCGTAAATACTCGCCATATTTATATAATTTCAACATTTAAAATAATGGGGAAACCGTGATTATGTATATCTCTACTTTTGCTATCTCTAACTCGAAAACTCAACTCGTTAAAAGTTCCGACTCTTAATTTTTTTGCTAATGGATTTGTATATTGCATGTACATGCTTTCGCCAAACGACGCGTCTCGCAAAGGAAAAGAGTTTAAAATTGTGCAGGGTTTTCCGTTGAAATAATTATCGGTCGTAGAAATTTGATCGCAATGAATGTATAAAAATTTAAAAAGTTGTACGTCAATTTTGTTGTTGTATTCCCCCGCGGTTAGAGATTCGCTATGCAACCCCAATAAATTAGCTAACCCAGATGTAAATTTAACGCTCTTGTTCACTTGAGCTAATATTAACGTGTATTCACCCTTGGATTTATCGATTCTAGACGTTATCCAAGGCTCATTTTTCGTTATAATCTCGATAATTTCGTTAATGTTGTAAAGGCCCGCCTCGATAAATTTTACATCACCTTCCGATTCACCCACCGTGCGAATTAGTATTCTTTCTTTTTTACGCACGTTGTAATATCCCACCCAAATGTTTACGCTGTGTAATATAATCGAGAGATTATCTCGCCGATTATCGATAACGTTATCTAATTTAATCGACCCTCCTTCTTTACCAATTTCGATTTCGAACGTATGATACATTTTATTATATTTTAATATAATAAAATGACGTTTCCATTAGCATTCGAGAGTAATTATACGTATCCGTACAAGCAATTTGGAAATTTTAAAGCGCCTCTTTTTTACGCCGACGATTTAACGAGTCTAAAAATTTACGTCAGCGAAACAGAGTCATTTAGCGCAACGTTCGTTAACGTGTTTCAAAAATATACGTTACCTCACGTCGTCAGCGACGATGTTGTAAACGATTGGTATTCTAACCCGCTAAAATTTTATCAAAATCAAATAAATTTTGTAACGTATTGCGCTACGACGAGATGCGGTGTGGGTTACGATCATTTAAATCATTCAAATATGATGATTCGTAGTTTTTTTAGATTTCACGTCTATTATCAAATTAGACGATTGCTCAAAGAACTTAGCTGCCCTACATCTTATTCGAATTTTTTTGATGCGTTTTCAAACAATATCGATATAAGCGCGTACAATAGACTATGCGCTGAATTTCATTTATCGATTAAAGACGATTGGAAACAACGAGTAGACCACTTTTCAAACGGATTGGGAACGGCTTATTATCAAAACATTTACGGTTACATCGAGGTGCCGGGAAAAAACTATGACAATTCAAATTTACAACATCGGCGAGAGAAAAGGATGGATTTTGATCAATCTAAAGTTGATTTAAATTTAATAAATAGCGTTAACGATATAGGTGGTTCGTACGTCGTCGAATACATTTCTCAATCGCCAAGCGTTAAAATGGCGTGGACAAAGTTTATATTGCCTATAAAGTCGGCTAAAGGTTTTACGGATGTTGGTACAGAACGCATAAACGACTCTATAAGAACTTATGTGTACGCGTTATTGGGAGCTCAAGCGCGAGTTAAAAGCTCGTTTTTAGCGGGTGGCACCGGTTTAGACGCGCAACGCGAATTTATAAATATAGTAAATGCTGAGATTGATTCTCCGGTCGATTTACAATCTAGTATTCAACGATATCAAGATGTTTTACAAAATGCTCGTTCTCAATTAAACTTTTGTTTAGGAGAAAATTTATACATGATGCCTAGCGATATGAATTTACGAATAGGCACGTACGTGGGGTACAATAATAATATATTGATAGCGACGAGCGATTTATCTCTAGGTTCAAATTTAGATACAAATTCAACACCCGTTTCTCTTCCTATTTTACCTTTGCTTCACGACGGCGTACAATCGTCGACTAAACACGTACAAGAATCAAACGATTTTACAACTCTTTCTACAATATCACATCCTATTGAAACTGCGCCAAGTCATGAAGAAGAAAAAAGTGCTTTGATCGTTAGTTTTGCGATTTTAACCGGACTAGGCGCTATGATTTACGAATTGTTATTTTTTATCGTATAAGTTATAATTAAAACACCGACCCCCATCAAGGTTAACCATAAATGTTGCGCCGCTAGCATAACGACGCTCGAAGCTATTTTAAATAACCAACTTATTATCGATCCTATAATAGCTGGTAAAGCGGCTAAAGCTTTCGCCCCCAGTTTAGATAATACGTTGGCAAAGTTTTTTAACGTTTTTTGTATCCACCCATCACCATCTGGTATTGGTGGTGGTGGTGGTGGTATGGGTGTGGGTTCTGGGGGAATAGGAGTTGGTGGTGGAGTTGGTGACGGAGTTGGTTCTGGGAGAATAGGAGTTGGTTCTGGGTATACAGGTTTGGGTGTGGGCGTTGGTGGTGCGGGTTTAGGTATAGGCGTTGGTAAAACTGAATTCGCGACTTCACCTATCGATTTAGCGATAAAAGCGATGACCATACCGACGGCCGTTAATACGCTAACGATCGTTACACCGTGTTTTTTAAACAAGCCTATAATTTTTTCGCCCAACGTGCGCTTTCTTTTATTTATCGCGTCTAACGCTTCTTCATTTTTAAACAAAAGGTTACGTAAGTCTTTTTTTAAATCTTCCATAGCTTCTTCGATAACCGCTGTTTCTTCTTTTAGGTTTGCTCGTTTTTTACGTAGTAAATCCATCGCGTCTTCATCTTCTAAATCATTTTCGTCGATTCTTTGTGAAAAAATATCTATTTTTTCTTTATTTTCTCTATATCTAAGCATTAATTCTAATTCCGCGCCTCGTTTCGTTTCCATAAGTTTACTAATGCTCCGCAAGGTTCTTGTATCGTAACTATCTTTTAAAGCCGAGTTTTCAGAAAGAACGCTTATTGTATTTTCGTTTGCTTCTACCGTTTCGCTAATCAATTGCGCTACCTCGGTAGGTTCTAACGTTATTGTCCTTTGCGCTTCTTCCACCGTATCAAAATTATCATTTATCGCTTTTTGTTCGCTCTCAGGTAATGGTTTTCGGTTATAATCGGTTATACCTAAATCTTTTCTTACAAAATTGATACCATATTTATCAACGAGAGTAGTTAATTTTTTAAATTTAGTTTTATCTTTTAAATTAGTCAAAACTAATTCTTTAAAACCTTTTTTAAAAACTAATAATTTTTTTTTATCTATTTTAAATTTAGAGTAGTCTTTCGCAGTTGGTTCGTACTCTATGCTCGCGTAAAAATCATCGACGTATGTTTTAGTTAGCTCTTTTATTTGCTTTAAAGTACCGCTATCTTTTATTTCTTTAACTCTTTCTTTTTCCATCTCTCGTCGTGTTTCTCCATCTTCTTTTCTTTCGAGGTCTCTTTCTTTTCTTTTTTCTTCTTCCTCATCGAACCAAGTTGTATCTTCGTCATTGGAAAACATATCATCATCATCATCAACGTTAAAATCTTCCATCGGAATATCACCTCCTTCCGCCATTTTATAATTGATTTTTATTTTTTATCGTCCAAGTTATAATTAAAACACCGACCCCCATCAAGGTTAACCATAAATGTTGCGCCGCTAACATAACGACGCTCGAAGCTATTTTAAATAACCAACTTATTATACTACCGATAATAGCTGGTAAAGCGGATAAAGCTTTCGCTCCCAGTTTAGATAATACGTTCGCAAAATTTTTTAACGTTTTTTGTATCCACCCATCATCTGGAGTTGGTGGTATGGGTGGAGTTGGTTCTGGGGGAATAGGAGTTGGTTCTGGGGGAATAGGAGTTGGTGGTAAAACTGAACCAACGGCGTTGACGACAGCTTTGACTATATAGGTAATAGCTAAACCGACGGCCGTTAATACACTAACGATAGTTAAGCCTTGTTCTCTAAATAAAGTTCTAATTTTATCTACCAACGTAACGTCTCTTTCTAACATTTTTTGGACAGTTTCTTTTATTCTATTGATTTGACTACGAAGAACGTAATCTTGCGCATCAATTTGTTCAACCAAAACAAGTTTGTCTTCTTTTAGTTTTTGTAATTCTCCTTGATTAACTCCTTCTTCGGTATCACCTATTTTTTGGTTGACTATTTTTAATTTAGTTAAAAGATCCAATTGTTCCCCTCTATTCGTGACCATGATTTTATCAAGCGCTTCTAGTTCTCGAATATTTAATTCTGTTTGAGTTTCTTTTTCCATTACCTCCACCACCGTTTCGATGGCTTCTTGTACTTTTTTAGATTTTTCTACAATTAGTAACGGTGGTGGAGTTGGTAATTTTCTACCGCCGCTTGTTTTCCCTTTGATTGGTTTTTCCGCTTCGGTTACTACATCCATTAAAGCCTCTCTAGTTTCATCATATGGTAAGAAATCTTTTAAAGTTAAACCTTTTAAACTACCCAACTTTAAAAAGGAACCTTTTCTTGTACTCGTTAAACGTATTTCTTTATCACCTTTTTTGAAATAAAGTATACTTTTATTTTTTTCCATACGCTCTTCAAATCTATTGTAGTCTTTAGTAACGTTTTCATGACCTATACTCGAGTAAAAAACATCGACTGTAAGTCTAAGTGCTCTATTTTTTTGAGATAAAGTCGGTATACTAAAAGACGTTTCACCAGCTTGCTCGTTTATTTTTGTTACTTCTTCATCATCCGCACTTAACATGTCACCATACATTTCACCTTCTTCTTCGGGCCGATTATACTCTGGATCCGCCTCCATAAGAGCGAGTCTTCCTTCCGTCATTTTATAATCACTTATTATCTTTTTTTAATAGTTTATAACTCACGTAACCCACTATACTCATACCAATAATGATAAATAACATCTCGTCAGTTTTTGAATCTTCGCTAGCGTCGTAAAAATCTTCGCTAGCGTCGTAAAAATCTTCTAGTTGCGGTTCTTCTCGTAAATTAAGAGGTAAATTTACTCGTGTATTTGAAACTCGTGAATATTCATACATCGCATCGTCGATATTATTAAACGTTCTTACGGCGCTCGATTCTTTTTGGATTTTTTCATTCAAATAATCTAGATATTTTAAACGTTTTTTACTAAATTCTTCTCTAGCTTTCGAAAGTTGCTCTATCGCTAAATCGTGTCTTGCTCGTTCGTCGCTACCGCGTAAATTACTAAATAAAGCATTGCTACCGGTAAAAGCAAACGCGTTAATTAACGCTCCTCCAATCATCATCGCTACAGACACCATTTATAAATATAGTTTATTTAAAATTAAAAAAAATAAAAAAATCCAAAAAGATAAAAATTATTATGTTTATACTTGATAAATAATATGTCCAACATGTACGGAGATGCGCTCGATCCATACAGAAGATTAAGAGAACCTCGAGGCGTAAAAGGTATGCGTCAAAAAGTAGTCATTACAAATAATCCGAGTACCATTAACGAAAACCAATTGTTGACGGTTCGTTTTCCAAATTTAGGAATGAACGACGTTATCGTTCCGAATACAACGCGATTAGCTTTCAACATTGAACTCGTTAGCACGGATGATGTAAATAGAACGTTGGTACAAAATATAGGTAGATGCATCGTAAAACATATAATAATTAAAATGGAAGGAAACGAAATATTTAGTTTAGACGATGCGGATGTATTCAATTGTTACAAAGACGAATGGCTGACCAAAGATCAACGCGAAAATTTAACGTATCAAGGAATAGAAGATGTAAACGTGACTAAAATAAGAATAGACGCTAGCGATAAAGATGTAACCGCAAACGGCGGAAAAGATAAAGCTGTCGCGGACGCGTATAAAAATAGATATCACATTCCGCTCGATTTTGAATTGTTGACCGATCATCAACCTTACTATCAGTCGGGCATAGGAGATCGATTGACTTACGAACTCGTGTTTAATAAATTTAGTAACGTAATCAAAAGCACCGACGATGATGCGAAATATATTATAAGTGGAATTTCTTTAGAATTTGAGGTAGTTCATATGCCGGAACTCGCTAGAACAATTAGAAATCAATACAGCGATAGAACGAGTATATTGTTTGATCGCGTACTGAGACAGAGCGTAACGACGTTAAACAAAAAAGATACAATGTGGAATATAAATTTAAATACTCCGGCAAAAAGTATGAAAGGAATATTGTTTCTATTCAAAGAACCCAACATACAAGAGTGCAACAGGTTTTATAATCCGAAAATAACAAAAGTTAGTATTACCATCGAAGGCGTTCCCAATCAACTCTACGCGCACGGAATGAAAAGATATCAACAATGGGAAGAGATTTCAAAATATTTTGGTGATTCGAGAAAACAACACGCTATACGAGTTGCGCAAGCTCTAGATTTATCCAACATCAAAATATCGAATTATTATTTAAATCGATTCGGTTTATTTTTAGATTTAAGAACGAGTACCGATAATAAATTACACGGAAGCGGAAGACGAGTGCAAAACTTGTCCGAAGGAATTACCATTCAAATTGAAAAAGAAGCCGAATCCGCGGGCGAACTAAACATGTATACTTTTATTATCATGGACGCGCAACTAAACATAAGAAACTCGCGTTTCGAATCGGTCGATTATTAAACATCCAACGATAGAGTGATTATTAAAAAACGTTTAATATTAAAAGAAAATGTTACCTAAATATCCACACGCCGCGTTAATTTGCGGACAAACGGGATGCGGTAAAACTGAATTTGTTTTAAATTTATTACAAAATGAATATTTTAAATATTTTAAAATATCGTTATATTATGCCCCACATTTTCAACAACGATACGTACAAAAATAGAAAATGGGTTCTAAACGACGATAACGTACACGTTAACGATTTAAACGACATATCGCTGAATAGGGCTATACAAATTTATAGCGACGCTTTCAAAACGGAAGAAACGTTGTTTATTATAGACGATTGCAGCGCGAATAAACAGTTGCATTATAAAAAATACGACGAGAATAATAAATGTATGATCACGCAATTGGCTTTTAGCGGTAGACACGTACGACACAGCTGTTGGATTCTTTCGCAAAAATATAATAGCGTATTGAAAGATTTTAGAGAACAACTCAAATGGACGTGTTTATTTTATTGTAAAGATAGAGACTCGTACGAGAATTGTCTTAGAGAAAATGATGTTGTACCTACGAAAGAGTTGAGAATGGAAATTCATGAAAAATTAAAACGAGTTAAACACCGTAAATTAATTTTAAAAACGGATCAGCCTACCGGTTGGGAAATACGCGACTGAGTAATTACCGTCAAGTCGAGAGCAATTACCGTCAAGTCGTGAGCAATTACCGTCAAGTCGTGAGCAATTTAATAAAACATTATAAAATCTATTTATAAATATGAATGTTGAACGAGCAAAAATAATATTTACGAACGTAAATGTTGAACAAGTAACTGATTTTATATATAATCTTAACCAACTCGTAAATACCGCGAAAGAAAGAAGCGAGTTGGTACAAGTATTAAACGATAATACTGAAAAAGTAAAAGGTATATTTAAGAGTATAGATGCTGAACGAGTAAAAGATCTATTGTTGAATCTTAACAAACTTTTAAACACCGATAAGTTATCTAAAATTAATTATTGGGTTCTATATTTTTAAATAAATTTAGTCGATTATTCTATAAGTACGTATAATAAATGGAAGAAGTACATAAACTATTAAACGAAAATATACAGACGCCACTCGTTAACGACGTTAGCGTCAACGACGATAGCTTATTGTTGAAAAAAAAACTACGTCTTTTATCAGTCGTAATAGGAGGAGACTCGACCAAGTTTTTCGGTAAAGAACTAAGCGTTAGCGATATTGAAGCTTTGAGCGAGCAAGAGCGAGAAGCATTACACACGCAATACGAAACTAAATTAGGTCGCGATATTACTCAGTCTTTAGGTAGCGCCTTTATAACGTTATACGCTAAACTATTGGGACTTAGTTTAAATCGTATTGATTTGTACGGCCATAAATTTCAAATTGACGATGAAGGTAAATTAATTTCAGATTTAGAAAAAGATCCGTTCATTAATAGCATGCTTAATACAGTGGCGTGCGAAATATACTACAAGTACGGTATGTTTCTCGCTCCGCTCAGCGCTTCGCTGATTACGGCAAAACATTTAAAAAGAAAAGAAGAATCTTGCGTAGATAATAAAAGCGATGGAGACAAAAGAGCAAACGACTGCGCCGATGGAGCCACATCCAAAGACAGTGACGAAAACAGCGACTAGAGTAAAAAATCCAAACAGAGTCGCTGCCGGTAAAAAACTCGCCGAACTTAATAGACAGAAAAAACTACAACTCGCTAAACCCGCAAAAATCGTTGTAACGTCTAGCGATAGTAAAGAAGCGCCTATTTATAAAGAAAACAACTCGACGAGCTATTATTATATAGCTATTGGTTTAGCTATCGGAGGTATCGCTTATTTCTTGTTTAGAGAACCAACTACGATTAGAGAACCAACTACGATTAGAGAACCAACTACGATTAGAGAACCAACTACGATTAGAGAACCAACTACGATTAGAGAACCCGTTAAACTCGCTAGAGAAAAACGAGTTGTTTTTGAAATGGAATAAAAGGTTTTTTTTAAAAAAATATTATATTTAACAACTATAAAATATGTCTTCAATGCCAATAGAACCAAAAACAATCGCAGATTCGGTTTATCACAGCCTCGTTTTTGGAGTTTTTTTTATTTTTATACAGTATGATCGGTAAAAAAGTATTAAGCGTAGAACCAGCCAACTTGGGAAAAGTTAGTGTAAAAGATGGGTTAAAACTCATCGTGACGGTCGCATTAGCCGGTGGAACTCAAACGGCGTTAATTAAACGAGGAATTTTACCAGATTCGCTCATGCCTAATATTCCTAATATTCCTAATAATCCTAATGAATAAAAATATGTTGCGCAATATAAAAATGGATGAACGAAAACTATCCAACGCTTATTATAGTCCACGAGGATACTACAAAGGTCTAGATGCAATCAGCAAGCTGGCTAAAGAAACAAAAGTAAATGTAAAATTTGTTCGACAATGGATAAAAAAGCAAGCGCTGTGGCAAATTTATTTACCCTATCCTAAATATATTCCGAGACCGACCTCATCAAATAGTACGCTCGAAAAACCAAACGAGGTTCATCAAGCAGACTTGTTGTTTCTTCCGCACGACAAAGTCGGTAGAATTACGTACAAGTACGCGTTAACGGTCGTGGACGAAGCCAGCAGATATAAAGAAGCGCAACCTTTAATCGATAAAACAGCCGCGCGAGTCGGCGATGCTTTTGAAAAAATTTATAAACGATCGTCGTTGGTTTGGCCTAAAATTATAAAAGTCGACCCCGGAAAAGAATTCATGAGCAGCGTTAATGCGTTGATGAGCAAACAAAATGTAAAAATTCAGCGAGGAGAGGTTGGAAATCACAGAGCTCAGGGTATAGTTGAGAGATTTAATAAAACTTTGAGCGAAAGATTATTTTCGCATCAATACGGTCAAGAAATTGCTACCGATACGAGAAATAGAGAATGGGTTAAAAGATTACCTCTGGTCGTAAAAGCGTTAAATAACGAGACGACGCGACTGATTAACGCGAAACCCAAAGACGCGATTAAACTACGTAGCGTCGAGCAAAATCCAGCCTCGCCAGTTGTTGTAAAGAACGAAAAAAGAATCCCTAGAAACAGCCTAGTTCGGTATTTATACGCGCCCGGTGAAGCTGAAAAAGATACGAGGCGCAGAGCGACCGATCCTATATGGAGTATAAAAATTTATAGAATATCTAAAACGATGAAGGCTGCGAATCAACCCATATTGTATTATTTAGAAGGAGGCCCCGGTCGTAGTTTTGTAAGAGAAGAAATACAAATTATTCCTAGAGATACAATGAATCCACCAATCGTTAAACGTTAATCAAGCATACAATGACCGTAAGCACGAGTATGTATTCCGTTTTCTAAAATGTGTCTCTTTGTATCTAGAGGAGATAGCGATATTTTAGTTATTCGAGTTGTATATAGTCTATGGTTTACATGCCTAATAAAATTCATAGGGTGATGCAGAGTATTTTTAAACGATAAAACTTGTTTATATCGCTCGTGTTTAATATCTTGTTCTAAAACTTGTCTTTTAACTCCTTTAGCTTTTCTTATTTCAGCTTTGTCCAAAGTAAGTATCGAATACATTTTGGGTCTTAAACAAACAACTTCAGAGATTACAGTTTTCGCGGTCTCGTCTTTCATTTTACCGATCACTTTTTTGTTTTCTTCAGAAAACAGAAAATTACTCTTATCGTAATTACTAAAATCGTATAAATGCTTATCTTTTTTCATATCTTTATATACATCTTTCGTTTTAATTTCCAACAATAAGCTATCTGTATCCGTGTAAATCAACTCACAATCGTTACCATACTTGCTTTTTAAATGATTGTAATAAAAATCGTACATTAAAACCTTGGATATATCCAATATGCTCATTCCTACGTAAACTGGCCGGTTTAGAACGAATTTTGTTTTGTGCATGTGGATAGCCACTAGCTCGTTATCGAAAATCCTAGCCTCTGCAAAATTTGGTTTCGCGATGAGCGAACGAATTAAATTGTCTTGTTTTTCATCGTTTAGCCGTTTTAAATTTACGTTGACGCGTTTTCGTACATTTTCCATCGTTTTTCCAAAAACTGAATTGTTCATGAGTTTAAACAAATCTTTTTCAAAATCACTCGTCGCTTCTTTTCTGAGTAGAGTGTTTTTATCAATGTACGATTTCATCCAACATGATTCGTCAAATTCTAAAACTTTGTGAATTTTAGTCAGCTTCATTCCGAGTTGTAAATACAATAGTAAATTACGATAATGAAGCACGTAGTTTTTCTTGTCGTATAAATTTGGTACTAATTTAACAACGTTTGGAGCGGGTTTATCTTTTAGTAAATTCTTTTGATAGTCGCTCATCCATTCTTTCGGTACTATCAACGACTCTGGCGCTAGTGGAAATGCGTTGTGAGAATCGTAAAATGGTTGGATATTCTAAATCAACTTGTAAATGTATCCTTTATTGTTTTTAAACCCATCGCGCCTCGAGTCGCTCAATTTGTTTTTGCGATAACCATTTAAAATTACCGGTCGGTAAAGGTTGACTCATGGCGTAGCCGTATAAATTATTAGCGTCCAAGTACGTAATGTAACTCGACGGAATCGTTTTATCGTAGTCGTCTAAATACGCGTTGTTTGCTTTCGCGTATCGTTTACTCACCATGCACGTTCCTCCGCGCGTGCCTTTTTCAATAAACAAATGCATGTCGATATCGGTAAACAAATCTAAAGTTTGTTTAGAATGTTTCAACAAAGCGTCCCAACTTAGCCCAGGACTCGTATAATAATTAGCCGGATCTAAACCGTACTGTTTTAAACAAGTATTACGAAAGTTTTCAAATACATCCGCCAACAAGCAAGTATCGGTACGCACGTACAAATCGTGATAATCACCCAAGTTTTTACAATCAAACACGCTAAAAACGTTTTTAGCGTGCTTGTATTGTTGTTTAGTAATGTGACTATCTTTTAAACTGCTGTAAAAAGACGCTTGCGCGGGAAGTTGCGTTTCTTTGAAACGTTCAAAACTATCCATGTACTCGTAAGGATAAATACCCTTGCTTATCAACAGATTAAATTTTTCAAAAGAGGGTTCGAGTTTTAATGTAATTGGAAAAGAATCGTTTGATTTTACGAGTTTGTCCAACGAAGCTAGTAAAAATTGAGCGCTGTCTATAAATCGTAGTTGATTAATACTAAAAGAAATATACTTTTCGATATTGTTTGGAATACACGTTAAATTTCCTTCGATGAGACCAGCGGCCTGCATAATGAGATGAGAGTCGTAACCTCGCAAATTATGAAATACGACCGGAATAAAAGTTTTCTTTGGTTTTAAACTCAGTTTTAAATTACAATAGTTGTGCGCAGCGCCTCGATACTTTCCGGTAATGTGACAATGATCTCTAACTCTCGTAAACTTGCCGTCGGCGTCTTTAAAAAACTTCTTTTCGCATATCCAACACTCGCTGGCAGAGTTGTAATCTTTTACATTTTCTTTAGTCATGTTTAATTTTTTAGGGTTTTTAAATATCGTATTAATCTTTCTTCTTCTTCTGTAATTCATTTAAAAATGTTTAGCCGCATCTTCTCCCCTGTACGTGTGCGGGAAAACTACTTTCCCATCGCATTTTACAGCAACGACGTACGAATAGCCGCAAACGATGTGTTCTTGTAGTTTTGTAGTATTAGTGGAGTTTACATCGTCGATCTTTACGATAATGCTTTCAAAGTCGGCGTATATTACAAATGGAACTTTCATCTTTTTATAAAAATTTATAAACTTTAATTTATCTTTTTTACCCTTTTCAGGCATTACGATAGTCGTCGGTCTATCGTTTATTCCCTTACACATTTTTATGTGGTTTTCGAGATACGCTCCCGTCGAAAAACCTTGCAAACATCTCAAACAAAAATGCTTACGAGGATTGTGTTTATTTTGATCGTGAATTAATTTATTCACATCTTTAATCCAAACGTAGTGATTTCTTCTTTATGAATCAATAGTAAATTTATGCGATCCATCTCTGCCGGTTGATCGCTTATCTCGTAAACGATTATCGTGTTTAACTCGCAACCGAAAACGTTTATCGCTATATTGTTTGTTTTTCTACTCGTTTAATTTGATTAATCGGTAGGTGCGTCAATGTTGTTAAAATTTAAAAACCGTCTTTTATTGGGTACTTTCGTCGTTCTATCAACATGATCGCTGGCTGGAAAACGATGAGCGCGCAAAGCCCATCGCAAACAATCGTCGTCTTTATTTTTACGTTGATGCAAGCTTTTTATTTTTAATATAATCGCATAGCTCGATATAAGAACCTCCTCTCAAAGGTTGATATTTCGCGATTCTTAGATTCATTTCTTCGATACGATCTACTATCCATCCACTACCCTCTCGAGTGTATTTTCTAAAGCTTCTTGAATTTGTGAAATGATCGTATCGAGTTCATTTCGATATCATTTAAATTCAATAAAACAATTTGCTTTTATTATGAAAACTCGGTTCTACAAAATCGTCCAAAAGCGGCCAAGTTTTCTTTACGTAATTTAATTCGTATAAATATCATAAACTTGAACGCTTTAAAATCCCGCAAGTCTTTAGTAAACTCGGCGATAATCTTTGGTTTTACAGCTCTCCAAAAAACATTTAAATCTTTTTCTTTGTTGTGATTCAACGGAACAATCATTACATGTTCGCGTAAATAACTACCACCATTAATGGGGTGGTTAAATTTCAACTCGGTTTCTCTACCGTAAAACCTTTTAATAGCGTTAATGTAGGTCTTTTTAATCAACCGCTCGTTCACTCCCGAGCCGCGTAGCGGTAGCTCAATATTTTCAACCGCTACGCGCTCTCGTAATTCCGCTAAATTTAATTCATATAATGGCTTTTGTTTTTGTTGATTTATATACTTTTTAACCGCGTTGTACCAACTGCGTTTATCTACTCTATTATTACTGTTTTGCACGAGAATTAATCGACTAATGCGTTGTCGCGCAAAATCTTTCAATTCTCTCAATGTCCATTTCGATAAATATTTCGTTCTCTCCATCTTTACTATTAATAAAGATAATATATATTCGTTATTTCACTTTTTAAACTACGCTAAAGTACCGGCGGTAGTATGTCAGATGGGCGTCCCAGGAATCACTTTTATAGATTTTTTAATTTTCATAAATATATTTATGAAAATTACTTTTTTAACAATATGTTTCTAGCGAGAAAACTCGTTAGCGAGTTTTTTATTAAAAAATTACTTTTTCGTTGCGAGTATTTTTTTTTAAAGATATTTTTTTTTTTAAATGATATTTTTATAGAGGTGGTCCGGGACGCCCATCTGACATACTACTACTAGCCTCTTATCAATATGAACTCATCAGCTTCAGCTAATTAATTCCAAGAATGTGCCAGTGAACCAGAATTTAACCATTCATTATAGACACATAGTGTTAATCTTTATGATAATGATGTTTTGCTTAATGTTCGTTTGCAAGTTTGTTATGCAGTCAGAAAAAGTGTTTGAATGGTTCTTCACTTCACTTACAGTACTTCGCTTTGATGATTAAACAAAAATCATGTATTTAGCTGCGCTACCCACAGTTATTTCTCACCTTGTTTTTGTTGGATATTCTCCATTAATTTAATTTTATTGTCATGATAACATTTCATCTTTTGTCAAAAATTAACAGGGGCCATTCATGAAGTGAGAGCTCCACATATTCTTGGAGGTGTTATGGACAGCTTGGAGAATTGCATTTCCATCTTGAAAGCAAGTACATGCGTTGTTGCGTTAAGTCAGCCTGGATGATTGCTCCAAGCTTGGGCCTGAGGAACTATGGGTTGATAGAAGAGAGTAGTGAGGAGTCCCAAATGCTCTAACATCAAGTATATGTTGTTGTCAAGGAGATTATAAAAAAAAACTTTGAAGGCTCTTTAAATGGATTGCCCAGGAGATTGAGGTGAGGGGTTATTTTGTACTACGGTCATATAAGCATCAAGAATTTCAGTAAACTGCGCTCTTTATTTTGACGTCTTCTTTCAAAGGAGTGTTACACTCATTCTTTGATATGTATCATACAACACAGAAGTGGATGTACAAAGAAAAGTTATCGACAGCTTTTGCACCCAAGAAGATCGGGGAGGTTTGAGTTTTGTTTGCTACAATTGTGTGGTCTCCATATCAGGATATTGGTAGGTCACCCAACAGAATTTGGATGACCTAATGTGGGAGGGGCAGGCTGGGATGGCACCCAAAGTGTGACACTCATTATTAATCTAATTATGGCACTCCTCCGCAAAGCTGGTTTGAAAACTTGTGATGGGAATGAATGGTCATCAAGAACAGTTTTCCTCATCAAGAAGCGAACACTGACACAGTGATACTGTAAAAACACAACTGCTATGACGTTGGTGCCCAAAACGTGTGCTTAGTGGATGCACATGCTCTGTAATCATCCTGAACCAGAACAGGATA
>CM055830.1:12337349-12363727 GCA_029582265.1 Zoroaster sp. YZ-2022
TGCAACAAAAAGTAATTTTTAATAAAAGAAACTCTTAAAAAGTTTTCTAACTATGAAAGAAAAAAAAAGTAATTTTAACAACAGTAGTAATTTTCCTTAAATATATTTATGAAAATTAAAAATCTATAAAAGTGATTCAGGACGCCCCTCCGACATACTACCGCCGGTACTTTGGCGTAAGTTTTAAAGAGTGAGATAACGTGGTTTTAAAGTGAGATAACGAATATATATTATCTTTGTTAATACATACATAAGATGGAAGAACCAGAAATATTTATCGAAATGGACCATTGGGGAGAATTAGAAGATTTTGCGCAACGCATTAGTCGATTAATTTCGTGCCAAAACGATAATAATAGAGTAGATAAACGCGGTTGACACATTTGGTACAACGCGGTTAAAAGTTATATAATCGTCAAAAAAAAAAGACCATTATATGAATTAAATTTAGGTTGGAATTACGAGAGCGCGTAGCGCGATTGAAAATATTGAGCTACCGCTACGCGGCTCGGGGAATTGAACGAGGCGGTTGATTAAAAAGACTACGATAACGCTATTAAAGGTTTTACGGGCAGAAACCCGAGGTTGAATTTTTAACCACCCCATTAATGGTGGTAGTTATTTACGAACATATAATGCCAGTTCGTTCCGTTGAATCACAACAAAGAAAAAGATTTAAATGTTTTTTGGATGGCGCTGTAAAACCAAAGATTGTCATGCCGTTTTTAAAGAGGCTTTGAACGATTTTAAAGCGTTCAAGTTTGTATGATATTATACGAATTAAATTACGTAAGAAGAAAACTTGGCTTCTTTGGACGATTTTGTCGAACCGAGGTTTTTCATAATAAAAAGCCGGTGTTTTATTGAATTTAAAATATCGAAAATGAACTCGATACGATCATTTCACAAATTCAAGCTTTAGAAAAAATACACTCCCGGAGGGTAAATGGATGGATAGTAGATCGTATCGAAGAAATGAATCTAGAGTCGCAAAATATCAACCTTTGAGAGGAGGTTTCTTATATCGAAACTGTGATTATATTAAAAATAAAAAAGCGCATCAACGTAAAAAATAAAAGACGACGATTGTTTGCGATGGGCTTTACGCGCTCATCGTTTTCCAGCTAGCGATCACGTTGATGAGGTAAACGTGCGCAATAAAAGACGGTTTAATGTTGTGACAACATTGACGCACCTACACCGATTTAATCGTTAAACTGAAAAACAAAACAATATAGGCGATAAACGTTTTTCGGTTGCGAGTCCAAACACGATAATCGTTTACGAGATAAACGATCAACCAACGGCGAGATGGATCGCGCCGTTTACTATTGTTTCATAAAGAAAATCTCCTGCTACACGTTTGGACAAAATGTAGACTAGAGTGCGCAATTACTTCACGTCAAACGAAAAGCCAATCCTCGTAAGCATTTTTTGTTTGAGATGTTTGCAAGGTTTTCAAACGGGCGTCTCGGAGCATATAAAAATGTGTGGGGAATAAACGACAGACCGACCGACTATCAGTGGCCTGAAAAGGGTAAAACGAGTAAAATAAAGTTTATAAAAATTTCATATAAAAGATGAAAAGGGGTTCCATTCGTGTGTATACACATAAACTTTGAAAGCATTATCGTAAAAGATTGTTGACGAAAACTCTACCAATACTAAAAAACTACAAGAACACGTCGTTTTACGCGGTTATTCGTACGTCGTTGTTTGTTGCGATGGTAAAAGTAAGCTCCCCGTTACGTAAGGGGGAGAAGACGCATCTAAACATTTTTAGATGAATTACAAAAAAGAAGAAAAGAAAAAGATTAATACTATATTTAAAAATCCTAAAAATTATTAAGCATGACTGAAAGACGAGCGAGATTACGACTCTGCTAGCAGGTGTTGGATATGCGCAAAACAAGTTTTTTAAAGACGACTGTAAGGTGAGGATCATGTCACATTACCGAAAATATAGAGCGCTGCTGCATAATTATTGTAATTTAAAACTGATATAAAAACCAAAGAAAACCTTTATTCGGTCGTATTTCATAATTTGCGAGTTGCGACTCTCATCTCATTATACTGAGCTGCTGGTCGCATCGAGGAAATCTAACGTGTGTTCAGAGCAATATCGAAAAGTATATTTTCTTTTAGTGAATGATAATCAATCTTCGACTGTTATCAACAGCGCTCAATTTTACACTAGCTTCGTTGGACAAACGGCCGTAAAATCAAACGATTCTTTTTCAAATTACATTAAAACTGAACCCCTCACTTTGAAAAATTTAATCTGTTGATAAGCAAGGGTATTTATCCTTACGAGTACATGGATAGTTTTGAACGTTTCAAAAGAAACGCAAACTCGCAAGCGTCATCTTTTACAACGGTTTAATTGATAGATCACATTACGAGAGAACAATACGAGCACGCTAAAACGTTTTTAGCGTGTTTGATATAAAACTTGGGTGATTATGCACGATTTGTACGTGCGTACCGATACTTTGCTTGTTGGCGGATATGTTGAAAACTTTCGTAATACTTGTTTAAAACAGTACGGTTTAGATCCAAAGCTGGTATTGCCTATACGAGGTCCTGGGCTAAGTTGGGACGCTTTTGTTGAAACATTCTAAACAAATCCTTTAGATTTGTTTACCGATATCGACATGCATTTGTTTATTGAAAAAAGGCACGCGCGGAGGAATTATGGTGAGTGAAACGATGCGCGAAAGCAAACAACGCGTATTTAGACGACTACGATAAAACGATTCCATCAAGGGTTACATTACGTACTTGGTGCAAATAGTTTCCCAGCTACGCGCCGTCGCCTTACCGAGCGGTAATTTTAAATGGTTATCGCAAAAACA
The DNA here is from genome assembly GCA_029582265.1 of Zoroaster sp. YZ-2022. Classification (NCBI taxonomy): domain Eukaryota; kingdom Metazoa; phylum Echinodermata; class Asteroidea; order Forcipulatida; family Zoroasteridae; genus Zoroaster; species Zoroaster sp. YZ-2022. The sequence goes on from CM055830.1 coordinate 12,340,205, forward strand.
AATTGAGCGACCTCCGAGAGCGATGGGTTTAAAAACAATAAGCGATACATTTTACAAGTTGATTTAGAATGTCAACAAACTATGTTTACACGATTCTTACCAACGCATTTCCACTAGCGTGCCAGTGTTGATGCGATACCGAAAGAATGGATGAGCGACTATCAAAAGAAAATTTTTTACCAAAAGATAAACCCGCTCAAACGTTGTTGAAATTAGTACCAAATTTATACGACAGAAACTACTACGTGCTTCATTATCATGCAATAATTACTACTATTGTATTTACAACTCGGAATGAAGCGACTACTAAATTACAAAGTTTTAGAATTTGACGAATCATGTTGGATGAAATCGTACATCGTAAAAAAACACTCTACTCAGAAAAGAAGCGACGAGTGATTTTGAAAAAGATTTGTTTAAATTCATTAAAAAATTCAGTTTTTGGAAAAACTATGGAAAATGTACGAACAGCTCGTAAACGTAAATTTAAAACAGATTAAAACGATGAAAAACGAACACATTTAATTCGTTCGCTCATCGCGAAACCAAATTTTTGCAGAGAGCTAGGGATTTTCGATTAACGATCTAGGTAGCGATTCACATGCACAAAAACAAACTCGATTGTTCTCAACCGGCCAGTTTGCGGCAGGAATACATATTCTTCTGGACCGCCAATATCCAAAGGAGTTCATATGTACGATTTTTATTACAATCATTTAAAAAGCAAGTATGGTACGATTTAGAGTTGATTTACACGGTTACGGATAACGGATTGTTGTTGGAAATTAAAACGAAAGATGTTTCAAAAAGTATGAAAAAGAATAAACATTTATACGATTTTAGTATTTACCCGACAAGAGTCATTTGTGTTTTCTGAAGAAACAAAAAGCGTCAGTATCGGTAAATGAAAAGACGAGTGCGCGAAAACTGTAATCTCTGAAGTTGTTTGTTTTAAGACCCAAAAATGTATTCGATGCTTACTTTGGACAAAGCTGAAATAAGAAAAGCTTAAAAGGAGTTAAAGACAAGTTTTTAGAACAAGATATTAAACACGAGCGATAAAAACAGTTTTATCGTGTTAAAAATACTCTGCATCACTCTATGAATTTTTATTAGGCACGTAAACCATAGACTATATACAACTCGTAAGTAAAATATCGCCTATCCTCTAGAACACAAAGAGACACATTTGTTTGAAACGGAATACATACATGCTCTAGCTTACGGTCATCGCACATGCTTGATTAACGTTTAACGATTGGTGGATTCATTGTATCTCTAGGAATAATTTATATGTTCTTTTTTCCCAAAACTATTGCAGGGCCCCGCGTAAATAATACAATATGGTTGATTCGCAGCCTTCATCGTTTTTAGATATTCTATAAGGTATTATACTCCATATAGGGATCGGTCGCTCTGCTGCTCGTATCTTTTCAACTTCACCGGCATATGTGCAATACCGAACTAGGCTGTTTCTGGGAATTCTTTTTCGTTCTTTACACAACAACTGGTGAAACAGTTGATTTTTGCTCGACGCTTAACACCGTAGTTTAATCCGCGTCTTTGGGTTTCAGTTGAGATTAATCAATTCGCGTCGTCTCGTTGTTGCTTTAACGCTTTACGCTGTCAGAGGTAATCTTTTAACCCATTCTCTATTTCTCGTGTTATCGGTGGCAACGTTTCTTGTTCATACCGTATGTGGTGCAGCAATAATCTTTCGCTCAAAGTTTTATTAAATCGCTCCACTATACCCTGAGCTCTGTGATTTCCAACCTCCTCCTCGCTGAATTTACATTTACATTGTGTTTGCTCATCAACGCGTTAGCACGCTGCTCATGAATTCTTTTTCGGATCGATCATTTTATAATTTTAATTGTGCCAAACAACGATCCGTTTATAAATTTTTTCAAAAGCATCTTCGCGACTCGCGCCTGTTGTATTCGATTAAGGTTGCGCTTCTTTATCTGCTGGCTTCGTCCGACGACCGTTAACGCGGTACTTTGTACGTAATTCTGCCGACTTTGTCGTGCGGAAGAAACAACTAAGTCTGCTTGATGAACCTCGTTGGTTTTTTCGAGCGTACTATTTGATGAGGTTGGTCTCCAGGAATATATTGGGATAGGGTAAATAAATTTCTGACGCTTGCTTGCTTTATCCATTGTCGAACAAATTTTACATTTACTTTTGTTTCTTTAGCCAGCTTGCTGATTGCATCTTGACCTTTGTGAGTATCCCCTCGTGGACTGCATAATAAGCGCGTTTTGAAAGTTTTCATTCATCCATTTTTTATTATTGCGCAACATATTTTTTATTCATTAGGAGATTTTAGGATTATTAGGCATGAACGATCTGGTAAAATTCCCTTTGTTTAACTAACGCTGTTTGAGTTCCACCGGCTAATACAACCAAATCACGACAGTTTTTAACCCATCTTTTTACACTAACTTTTCCCTAAGTTGGCTGGTTCTACGCTTAATACTTTTACCGATCATACTGTATAAAAATAAAAACTCCAAAAACGAGGCTGATAAACCAGAATCTGCGATTGTTTTTTGGTTCTATTAACATTGAAAGACATATTTTATAGTTATTAAATATAATATTTAAAAAAAAAAAACTTTTTTATTCCATTTTTCAAAAAACAACTCGTTGTTCTCTAGCAGGTTCTTAACAGGGTTCGTTTTTTTTTTTGGTTCTCTAATGTTAGTTGAGACTTTCCTCTAATCGTAGTTAGGTTTCTCTAATCGTAGTTGGTTCTCTCTAATCACAAGAAATAAGCGATACCTCCGATAGCTAATGACCAATAGCTATATAATAAGTAACTCGTCGAGAGATTTTCTTTATAACAGGCGCCTTCTTTACTATTGCTAATTTTTGACGTTACAACGATTTTTGCGGGTTTAGCAGAGTTGTAGGCTTTTTCTGTCTATTATTAAGTTTGGCGAGTTTTGCAAACGCGACTTTGTGATTGGATTTTTTACGCTTTTAAGGTCGCTGTTTTCGTCACTGTCTTTGGATATTGGCTCCATCGGCTGCAGTCCGTTTGCTCTTTTGTCTCCATCTCTTTCATGTATCTGCAAGATTCTTCGCAGTGACTTCTTTTTAAATGTTTTGCCGTAATCAGCGAAGCGCTAAGGCGGGTGACGATAAACGCCATACCATTACTTGTAGTATATTTCGCGCACGACACTGTAGTGCTAAACGTGCCTGGTAATGAACGGAAATTAATTACAACTTCATCGTCAATTTCAAATTTATGGCCGTACAAATCAATACGATTTAAACTAAGTCCCAATAGTTTGAAGGCGTATAACGTTATAAAAGCGCTACCCTGAACTGCAGGTAATATCGCGACCTAATTTAGGTTTCGTATTGCGTGTGTAATGCATCGCGCTCTTGCTCGCTCAAAGCTTCAATATCGCTAACGCCAGTTCTTTACCGAAAAACTTGGTCGAGGTCTCCTCCTATTACGACCGATAAAAGACCGGTAGTTTTTTTTTCGGCAATAAGCTATCGTCGTTGACGCTGGCGTCGTTAACAGTGGCGTTTAATATATTTTCGTTTAATAACTTATGTACTTCTTCCATTGCTATATTATACTTACTAGAATAATCGATTAAATTTATTATTAAAAATATAGAACCCAATAATTAATTTTTGGAATAACTTATCGGTGTTTAAAAAGTTTGTTATTAGATTCACTCTCCAATAGATCTTTTACTCGTTCCAGCATCTATCTTACTGTTAACAGTATACACTTTTTCAGTATTATCGTTTAATAACGTGCCAACTCGCGCTTTTCTTTCTTTCATGAGTATTTACGAGTTGGGTTAAGATTATATATAAAATCGGTTACTTGTTCAACATTTACGTTCCTGTAAATATTATTTTGCCTGGTTCAACATTCATATTTATAAATAGATTTTATAATGTTTTATATATTAAATTGCTCACGGACTTGACGGTAATTGCTCTCGACTTGACGGTAATTGCTCTCGACTTGACGGTAATTGCTCTCGACTTGACGGTAATTGCTCTCGACTTGACGGTAATTGCTCAGCGTCGCGTGCTTATTTCCCAACCAGTAAGAGGCTGATCCGTTTTTAAAATTAATTTACGGTGTTTAACTCCCTGCTTTAATTTTCATGAATGAATTCCATTCTCAACTCTCTTTCGTAGGTACAACATCATTTCTCTAAGACACATTCTCTCATTACGAGGTCTCTATCTTTACAATAAAATAAACACGTCGTCCATTTGAGTTTGTGATCTAAAATCTTTCAATACGCTATTACCATTTTGGTGCGAAAAGAATCCAACAACTGTAAGTCGTACGTGTCTCACCGCTGAAAAGCCAATTGCGTAACTCGCCATTATATTAATATTCCTCGTCGTATTTTTTTTTATAATGCAACTGTTTATTCGCGCTGCAATCGTCTATAATAAACAACGTTTCTTCGTTCAATTTGAAAGCGTCGCTATAAATTTGCTATATAGCCCCCTATTCAGCGATATGTGTTTAAATCGTTAACGATGGCGTTATCGTCGTTTAGAACCCATTTCTATTTTTTTTGTACGGTATCGTTGTTGAAAATGGTAGGGGCATAATATAACGATATTTTTAAAATATTTAAAATATTCATTTTGGTAATAAATTTAAAAACAAATTCAGGTTTACCGCATCCCGTTTATTCCGCAAATTAACGCGGCGTGTGTAGATATTCGGTAACATTTTCTTTTTTAATATTAAACGTTTTTTAATGTCGCTCTACTCATTTGGATGTTTTAATAATCGACCGATTCGGGAAAACGCGAGTTTCTTATGTTTAGTTAACGCGTCCATGATAATAAAGTATACATGTTTAGTTCGCCCGCACTCTCGGCTACTTTTCAATTTGAATGGTAATTCCTTCGGACCAAGGTTTTTGCACTCGTCTTCCCGCTTCCGTGTAATAGAAATTATCTGTACTCGTTCTCTAAATCTAAAATAAACCGTATCGATTTAAATAATAATTCGCTATTTTGATGTTGGATAAATCTAGAGCTTGCGCAACTCGTATAGCGTGTTGTTTTCTCGAATCACCAAAATATTTTGAAATCTCTTCCCATTGTTGATATCTTTTCATTCCGTGCGCGTAGAGTTGATTGGGTACGCCTTCGATGGTAATACTAACTTTTGTTATTTTCGGATTATAAAACCTGTTGCACTCTTGTATGTTGGGTTCTTTGAATAGAAACAATATTCCTTTCATACTTTTTGCCGGAGTATTTAAATTTATATTCCACATTGTATCTTTTTTTTGTTTAACGTCGTTACGTTTGTCTCAGTACGCGATCAAACAATATACTCGTTCTATCGCTGTATTGATTTCAATTGTTCTAGCGAGTTCGTATAAGAACTACCTCAAATTCTAAAGAAATTCCACTTATAATATATTTCGCATCATCGTCGGTGCTTTTGATTACGTTACTAAATTTATTAAACACGAGTTCGTAAGTTAATCGATCTCCTATGCCCGACTGATAGTAGGGTTGATGATCGGTCAACAATTCAAAATCGAGCAGAATGTGATATCTATTTTTATACGCGTCTGCGACAGCTTTATCTTTTCCGCCGTTTGCGGTTACATCTTTATCGCTAGCGTCTATTCTTATTTTAGTCACGTTTACATCTTCTATTCCTTGATACGTTAAATTTTCGCGTTGATCTTTGGTCAGCCATTCGTCTTTAAAACAATTGAATACATCCGCATCGTCTAAACTAAATATTTCGTTTCCTTCCATTTTAATTATTATATGTTTTACGATGCATCTACCTATATTTTGTACCAACGTTCTATTTACATCATCCGTGCTAACGAGTTCAATGTTGAAAGCTAATCTAGTCGTATTCGGAACGATAACGTCGTTCATTCCTAAATTTGGAAAACGAACCGTCAACAATTGGTTTTCGTTAATGGTACTCGGATTATTTGTAATGACTACTTTTTGACGCATACCTTTTACACCTCGAGGTTCTCTTAATCTTCTGTATGGATCTAACGCATCTCCGTACATGTTACTGGACATATTATTTAACAAGTATAAACATAATAATTTTTATATTTTTTTATTTTTTTTTAATTTTTATTTTAAATAAACTATATTTATAAATGGTGTCTGTAGCGATGATGATTGGAGGAGCGTTAATTAACGCGTTTGCTTTTACCGGTAGCAATGCTTTATTTAGTAATTTACGCGGTAGCGACGAACGAGCAAGACACGATTTAGCGATAGAGCAACTTTCGAAAGCTAGAGAAGAATTTAGTAAAAAACGTTTAAAATATCTAGATTATTTGAATGAAAAATCCAAAAGAATCGAGCGCCGTAAGAACGTTTAATAATATCGACGATGCGATGTATGAATATTCACGAGTTTCAAATACACGAGTAAATTCCACTTTAATTTACGAGAAGAACCGCAACTAGAAGATTTTTACGACGCTAGCGAAGATTTTTACGACGCTAGCGAAGATTCAAAAACTAACGAGATGTTATTTATCATTATTAGTATGAGTATAGTGGGTTACGCGAGTTATAAACTATTTAAAAAAGATAAAAAGTGATTATAAAATGACGGAAGGAAGACTCGCTCTTATGGAGGCGGATCCAGAGTATAATCGGCCCGAAGAAGAAGAAGAAGAAGGTGACATGTTAAGTGCGGATGATGAAGAAGTAACAAAAATAAACGATCAAGCTGGTGAAATGTATTTTAGTATACCGACTTTATCTCAAAAAGATAGAACACTTAGACTTACAGTCGATGTTTTTTATGCGAGTATAGGTCATGAAAACGTTATTAAAGACTACGATAGATTTAAAGAGCGTTTTGAAAAAAATAAAAGTATACTTTATTTCAAAAAAGGTGATAAAGAAATACGTTTGACGAGTACAAGAAAAGGTTCCTTTTTAAAGTTGGGTAGTTTAAAAGGAGTAACTTTAAAAGATTTCTTACCATATGATGAAACTAGAGAGGCTTTAATGGATGTAGTAACCGAAGCGGAAAAACCAATCAAAGGGAAAACAAGCGGCGGTAGAAAATTACCAACTCCACCACCGTTACTAATTGTAGAAAAATCTAAAAAAGTACAAGAAGCCATCGAAACGGTGTTGGAGGTAATGGAAAAAGAAACTCAAACAGAATTAAATATTCGAGAACTAGAAGCGCTTGATAAAATCATGGTCACGAATAGAGGGGAACAATTGGATCTTTTAACTAAATTAAAATAGTCAACCAAAAATAGGTGATACCGAAGAAGGAGTTAATCAAGGAGAATTACAAAAACTAAAAGAAGACAAACTTGTTTTGGTTGAACAAATTGATGCGCAAGATTACGTTCTTCGTAGTCAAATCAATAGAATAAAAGAAACTGTCCAAAAAATGTTAGAAAGAGACGTTACGTTGGTAGATAAAATTAGAACTTTATTTAGAGAACAAGGCTTAACTATCGTTAGTGTATTAACGGCCGTCGGTTTAGCTATTACCTATATAGTCAAAGCTGTCGTCAACGCCGTTGGTTCAGTTTTACCACCAACTCCTATTCTCCCAGAACCAACTCCTATTCTCCCAGAACCAACTCCGTCACCAACTCCGTCACCAACTCCACCAATTCCACCAGATGGTGGGTGGATACAAATAACGTTAAAAAACTTTGCGAACGTATTATCTAAACTGGGAGCGAAAGCTTTAGCCGCTTTACCAGCTATTATCGGTAGTATAATAAGTTGGTTATTTAAAATAGCTTCGAGCGTCGTTATGCTAGCGGCGCAACATTTATGGTTAACCTTGATGGGGGTCGGTGTTTTAATTATAACTTGGACGATAAAAAATAAAAATCAATTATAAAATGGCGGAAGGAGGTGATATTCCGATGGAAGATTTTAACGTTGATGATGATGATGATATGTTTTCCAATGACGAAGATACAACTTGGTTCGATGAGGAAGAAGAAAAAAGAAAAGAAAGAGACCTCGAAAGAAAAGAAGATGGAGAAACACGACGAGAGATGGAAAAAGAAAGAGTTAAAGAAATAAAAGATAGCGGTACTTTAAAGCAAATAAAAGAGCTAACTAAAACATACGTCGATGATTTTACGCGAGCATAGAGTACGAACCAACTGCGAAGACTACTCTAAATTTAAAATAGATAAAAAAAAAAATTATTAGTTTTAAAAAGGTTTAAAAATTAGTTTTGACTAATTTAAAAGATAAAACTAAATTTAAAAAATTAACTACTCTCGTTGATAAATATGGTATCAATTTTGTAAGAAAAGATTTAGGTATAACCGATTATAACCGAAAACCATTACCTGAGAGCGAACAAAAAGCGATAAATGATAATTTTGATACGGTGGAAGAAGCGCAAAGGACAATAACGTTAGAACCTACCGAGGTAGCGCAATTGATTAGCGAAACGGTAGAAGCAAACGAAAATACAATAAGCGTTCTTTCTGAAAACTCGGCTTTAAAAGATAGTTACGATACAAGAACCTTGCGGAGCATTAGTAAACTTATGGAAACGAAACGAGGCGCGGAATTAGAATTAATGCTTAGATATAGAGAAAATAAAGAAAAAATAGATATTTTTTCACAAAGAATCGACGAAAATGATTTAGAAGATGAAGACGCGATGGATTTACTACGTAAAAAACGAGCAAACCTAAAAGAAGAAACAGCGGTTATCGAAGAAGCTATGGAAGATTTAAAAAAAGACTTACGTAACCTTTTGTTTAAAAATGAAGAAGCGTTAGACGCGATAAATAAAAGAAAGCGCACGTTGGGCGAAAACATTATAGGCTTGTTTAAAAAACACGGTGTAACTATCGTTAGCGTATTAACGGCCGTCGGTATGGTCATCGCTTTTATCGCTAAATCGATAGGTGAAGTCGCGAATTCAGTTTTACCAACGCCTATACCTAAACCCGCACCACCAACGCCCACACCCAAACCTGTATACCCAGAACCAACTCCTATTCTCCCAGAACCAACTCCGTCACCAACTCCATCACCAACTCCGTCACCAACTCCGTCACCAACTCCACCAATTCCACCAGATGGTGGGTGGATACAAAAAACGTAAAAAAACTTTGCGAACGTATTATCTAAACTGGGAGCGAAAGCTTTAGCCGCTTTACCAGCTATTATCGGTAGTATAATAAGTTGGTTATTTAAAATAGCTTCGAGCGTCGTTATGCTAGCGGCGCAACATTTATGGTTAACCTTGATGGGGGTCGGTGTTTTAATTATAACTTATACGATAAAAAATAACAATTCGTAAATCATAGCGCCTAGTCCGGTTAAAATCGCAAAACCAACGATCAAAGCACTTTTTTCTTCTTCATGACTTGGCGCAGTTTCAAGAGGATGTGATATTGTAGAAAGAGTTGTAAAATCGTTTGATTCTTGTACGTGTTTAGTCGACGATTGTACGCCGTCGTGAAACAAAGGTAAAATAGGAAGAGAAACGGGTGTTGAATTTGTATCTAAATTTGAACCTAGAGATAAATCGCTCGTCGCTATCAATATATTATTATTGTACCCCACGTACGTGCCTATTCGTAAATTCATATCGCTAGGCATCATGTATAAATTTTCTCCTAAACAAAAGTTTAATTGAGAACGAGCATTTTGTAAAACATCTTGATATCGTTGAATACTAGATTGTAAATCGACCGGAGAATCAATCTCAGCATTTACTATATTTATAAATTCACGTTGTCAGCGTCTAAACCGGTACCACCCGCTAAAAACGAGCTTTTAACTCGCGCTTGAGCTCCCAATAACGCGTACACATAAGTTCTTATAGAGTCGTTTATGCGTTGCGTACCAACATCCGTAAAACCTTTAGCCGACTTGTTAGACAATATAAACTTTGTCCACGCCATTTTAACGCTTGGCGATTGAGAAATGTATTCGACGACGTACGAACCACCTATATCGTTAACGCTATTTATTAAATTTAAATCAACTTTAGATTTATCGAAATCCATCCTTTTCTCGCCGATGTTGTAAATTTGAATTGTCATAGTTTTTCCCCGGCACCTCGATGTAACCGTAAATGTTTTGATAATAAAACCGTTCCCAAATCCAGTTTTGAAAAGTGGTTCACTCGTTGTTTCCAATCGTCTTTAATCGATAAATGAAATTCAGCGCATAGTCTATTGTACGCGCTTATATCGATATTGTTTGAAAACGCATCAAAAAAAATTCGAATAAGATGTAGGCAGCTAAGTTCTTTGAGCAATCGTCTAATTTGATAATAGACGAAATCTAAAAAAACTACGAATCATCATATTGAATGATTTAAATGATAGTAACCCACCGCATCTCGTCGTAGCGCAATACGTTACAAAATTTATTTGATTTTGATAAAATTTTAGCGGGTTAGAATACCAATCGTTTACAACATCGTCGCTGACGACGTGAGGTAACGTATATTTTTGAAACACGTTAACGAACGTTGCGCTAAATGACTCTGTTTCGCTGACGTAAATTTTTAGACTCGTTAAATCGTCGGCGAAAAAAAGAGGCGCTTTAAAATTTCCAGATTGCTTGTACGGATACGTATAATTACTCTCGAATGCTAATGGAAACGTCATTTTATTATATTAAAATATAATAAAATGTATCATACGTTCGAAATCGAAATTGGTAAAGAAGGAGGGTCGATTCAATTAGATAACGTTATCGATAATCGGCGAGATAATCTCTCGATTATATTACACAGCGTAAACATTTTGGGTGGGATATTACACGTGCGTAAAAAAGAAAGAATACTAATTCGCACGGTGGTGAATCGGAAGGTGATAAAAATTTATCGAGGCGGGCCTTTACAACATTAACGAAATTATCGAGATTATAACGAAAAAATGAGCCTTGGATAACGTTCCCAGAATCGATAAATCAAAGGGTGAATACACGTTAATATTAGCTCAAGTGAACAAGAGCGTTAAATTTACATCTGGGTTAGCTAATTTATTGGGGTTGCATAGCGAATCTCTAACCGCGGGGAATACAACAACAAAATTGACGTACAACTTTTTTAAATTTTTATACATTCATTGCGATCAAATTTCTACGACCGATAATTATTTCAACGGAAAACCCTGCACAATTTTAAAACGCTTTTTCCTTTGCGAGACGCGTCGTTTGGCGAAGCATGTACATGCAATATACAACCATTACAAAAAAATTGCGAGTCGGCACTTTTAACGAGTTGAGTTTTCGAGTTAGAGATAGCAAAAGTAGAGATATACATAATCACGGTTTCCCCATTATTTTAAATGTAGAAATAATATAAATGGCGAGTATTTACGGACCGAGTCGTATAACGAGCGTTGCTAGAACTAGCGCTAGCGACGAAGCATCGACGAAAGGTGAAATTTACGAACATCACGGATATCTAAACAGAGATGAAATTTTACAGCGAGTAGTTTTAATTGAAAAAGTCGGCGTCGTACTAGGATGGCACGATATTTTCAAACAACCCTTTTTCTTGTTTACGACCACGCCTACGTATTGTAGCATTTTTACGCAGTTTATAAAAACTAATAGTTTTACTACGCATTCGGCGACGCGCGATTACGCCCCCAACATTTATTATATTCCTTCTCCGCAACGAGATGTAAAATTTCATTTTCTAGAAAATGAAACGCAACATTTAAAATACGAAATGTGTTTTAAAATGCGAAACGTTAGAAAAGTTTTTGTGGAGGCGAGTTTTTTCGGTTCGCTAAATTCAAAAATCTGTTTCAATATTAAAATAAAAAGTTTACCGTTAAATTAATTATTTATATGTTATAAATATGGTGAGCATTTACGGACCCAGTCGTACGAGTGAGAAGCGGAGTCAACAGTATCGCTAAAGAGAGTGATAGCGATACCGAGCCGAAAAGATATGTTAAATTTGGGTACACTCGAATCTAGTGAACTCAATCGTAAACACGTTTTTATAGCGATTTAAGTGTTGAATTAGCTTGGTTTATAAATGCAGCAAGTATTTTCTTTATTTAGAGACGCGTCGTTTCTTTCGTTCTACGTTAGAACTAGCGTGGTGAAAATAGTTTATATTCTACGAAAGGATTTCCTTTTACATGGCGAAGAAAAATTATACACGGTAATCAATAAAGATGAGTTTAATTTTACGAATGAAACACGATATGTAGAATACTCATTGTGCCACGTTTCAAATTTAGACGGTCGTAAAATTAAACGATATATAACTATATAAATTTAATCGGCTCTTTGGTTGAAGGAATCTGTTACGAGTTAATTATTAAAAGTTTAAATTAATTATTTATATTATAAATATGGCGAGCATTTACGGACCTAGTCGTGAACATAATGTTGAAAAACAATCACGAGCCGAAAAGATATGTTAAATTTGGACACATCAAACCTAGTGAACTCAATCGTCACCAAATTTTTTATAGCGATTTAGAGATTGAATTAGCTTGGCTTACAAATTCAGTAGGTCTTACTGTATTTAGAGGCTCGTTGTCTTTCTCGTTCTTCGTTAGAACGCGTAGGTGAAAATAATTCATATTCTACGACGGAATGGTACCTTAGTAGCGATGTATCAGCTTTTTTTTCCCTATAATGTTAATTTTAATTTTACGAATGAAACACGATATATAGAATATGCATTGTGTCACGTTTCAAATTTAGACGGTCGTAAAATTAAACGATATATAACTATAAATTTAATCGGCTCTTTGGTCGAAGGAATCTGTTACGAGTTGATCGTTAGAACTATTCCATTAAATTAAAATCTTTTGCTATAATAAAAAATGAGCGTAAATATAGAATCAACTAATGTACTTTATCCAAATTTACCACCTTTGACGAATGATGCTAAATCATTTAGATTGCAAAAAATCGACGATATTCAAAAGGAATTACGGATCGAAATAAACGAACGCGAAGCCGTATATAAAAAATATAATAAAATAATCAACGTTTGTATCATCGTAGAAACTTTCGCAGAATTGGGCTGTATGGGGGCAGGAGCCATCGGAATAGCCAGTATCGCCACGGTCGTATCGTCGCCGGTAGGATTCGCTTTAGAAGGTTTAGCTTTGGGGTTGGGTGGCGTAGCTTTCGCTATCAGTTACGCGAAAAATAAATTGCTTAAAAAAGCTAAAAAACACGATGAAATACGAGTTTTAGCAATGAGTAAACTCAACACGATCGAAAACCACGTTAGTAAAGCCATCCAAGACGGTATCATCAGTCAAGAAGAATTTGTACTCGTGTGCGAAGAGCGAGAAAAATATTATAAAATGAAAGAAAAAATCCGTAATGTACCGACGACTATACCAGAGGTTAAAACTACCGACTCTGACGAGAATCGTGAAAACGCAGAAAAAAAATTTCTTATAGAAAAACTTTGAGTTTAAAGTAAACTTGAGCGTAAATAAGAGCTATAATCAAAACACGCTCCGCGAGTAGCGGAGCGTGTAAAAACGTTCGATAGACCTCCTCCGTATAATTATAATTTATAAATTTCTTTCCAACAATTCTTTCATCACGCTATTGTACAAACGTCTAGCTTTTATTTCTACAGCTTTTAAATGATAATAAGGATTTATTTTTGTAATCTTTGCACATTTCGTACACAAACCCGCCTTTGCTAATGTTCCATTTTTACATATTTTACAAGGAATGGGTATTCTCTGACCTCGACGAATACGGTATCGATGCATCGGGCAATAGACAACATTGCGCACACTCGTTCTGCAACACTTGCAGTTTTTACCGACTAAAAGCCATTCACACAAAATCATCGTTCTCTCCATCTTTACTATTAAACGAGATAATATATATTCGTTATCTCACTTTTAAAACTACGCTAAAGTACCGGCGGTAGTATGTCAGATGGGCGTCCCGGAATCACTTTTATAGATTTTTTAATTTTCATAAATATATTTATGAAAATTACTACTCGTTGTTAAAATTACTTTTTTTTTTCTTACAGCGAGAAAACTCGCTAGCGAGTTTTTTATTAAAAAATTACTTTTTCGTTGCGAGTATTTTTTATTAAAGATATATATTTTTTTTTAAATGATATTTTTATAGAGGTGGTCCGGGACGCCCATCTGACATACTACTCCCCCTTAAACCAATTATAGCAAAAGGTTTCAATGGGAGATGCCAGGTACATTATATAGAAAATTAGAAATTTAACCATTGCACTCCAAATAACCAATTTAACAATAACAATAATATTAATAAACACCAGTAATGCTGATTGTATTATTTTACTGTTTCTACAACTCTTCCAGGTTGACCTGATTGATATGCAGACATCACCCGACGGCGATTACCACTGGATTGGACACTACATGGACCATTGGTCAAAATTTCACGTCATCTTCCCATTGGCGAGAAAATCTGCTGCAGATGTTGCATATGCCCTTGAGACATTGGTCTTCCCTTATATTGGACCACCAAGAATACTCCAATCAGACAACGGAGAGAATTTGTCAACGCAATTGTTCGCAGGTGTCTACAGAGTTGGAATGGTAATTTTTGTAATTCTGAAGATGTGTCAGTATTCTAAATGAAGTGATTTTCCTAATTGTCTTTTGTCCCTTTGTTAGTTACATGTTGTGATTGATCTCTGTGCTGCTTTTCAGTGGAACATTCAATTGCTGAGTTTTTGGTCAAGCCATTTTCTTAATTCTAATGATCGAGCAGCAAAAAGACCTTTGGTAAGGTCATACTTTATCCTGAAGCGGAGCAATATGCAAGGATTGTTTGCAGTCTCACAGTACAAGCTCAACCTATAGTACTGCAAGGTAGTTATATAGTGTGATATTTACTATATAAATTTACCATTAATTCCACAGGAGATCCAACTAGCAATATTATTAATGGAAGGCCACGTCACCCACAGTCTCAAGGGTGTGTAGAGAAGGGTAACGGCACCATCAAGCGCATGATAAGGGCGCGAGCCAGAGAAGAGAAACTGCGAAGGAACCGACATACCATGGAGTACTTGGCTTGGTAGAATTATGTGTGAGTTATTAGGTCTTCGTAACTTGGGTGGGGGGTTGTCCTTGGGAAAAGGAAAATTGGGATTGTTTTTAGGGTGAAAAGGTCAAAGGTCAAAGGTCAAAGGTCAAGTGCTCAGGTATAGGAATAATGGTTTATGGATATCTTTGGTTAGCAAGAATTTACAATGGCTGAGGGGTTTCAACAGCATCGCTGTTATTTTTTGTCAATCCTTAAATCATTGTATATTTTTTATTTTGTTTTCTGCAGTTGATATGAATTGCCAGGTGAGCACGACCACAACCAGAGCCCCATATGAACTCGTGTTCGGACAAAACCCAGTGGGTTCTATTGTTCCAGGGCACAGTAGTGACCAAATGCTGTTTGAAGAAGATCTTGATGAAATGATTGATACTCAAAACCCATCTGAAGCCATACCATCGACTTCTTCAAGTCCGCCCTCAAGTGAAGCTGTGACTCACCATTGACCACTCCAGGTCACACCTCGTCCACATCTACAACTACTGGGTCACCATTGACAACCTCATCCCCATCTCCAACTACTGGGTCACCATTGACAACCTTGTCCCCATCTGCAACTGCTCGGTCATCATTGACAACCTTGTCCCCATCTCCAACTACTGGGTCACCATTGACAACCTTGTCCCCATCTGCAACTGCTCGGTCATCATTGACAACCTTGTCCCCATCTCCAACTACTGGGTCACCATTGACAACCTTGTCCCCATCTGCAACTGCTCGGGTCATCATTGACAACCTTGTCCCCATCTCCAACTACTGGGTCACCATTGACAACCTTGTCCCCATCTGCAACTGCTCGGGTCATCATTGACAACCTTGTCCCCATCTGCAACTGCTGGGTCACCATTGACAACCTCGCCTGCCTCCAACTGCTGGGTCACCATTGACCACCTAAGTCACACCTCATCCCCTGCCTGCAAATAACAGCAGGTCTCCAACTACTGTGTTCCCCGAATGATTCCAAATCATATTTGGGAACTCAAGAAAACACTTGGGAGTAAGAAATGTTGCAGACATAATGTACAAAAGAACATTCTAGCGAATGAAGAAGAGGTTCGATAGGAAAGTGTGTACTACTTCATTCAGTGGGAGATAATGTTTCTTCGAATCACATAATGATAGATCAGCACTGGACATGTCTCGACTGCCTTGCAGAATTGTTGACGTCACAAAAGGCCTGTCTGATCGTCCAAAATACACTTTTACGGTATGGGAGCCTTTTCCCTCTTTTGAATCAAATTTTCCAAATATGCTATTGACATCAACAGCATTTTTCTCTCTTGTGCAGATATGACTTTTTGAGTACTTTATTTGGTAAATATATCTCCTATGATCTATTAGGTGTCATGGTGTTTTGAAGTGTAAATATTCAGCTGTTGAATTGGAGATGTACAGAGGTGGACTGGAAATCAACACAGCTGATTGGAAGGAGGAACCACAATACCCTTGCGAACAGCTGTTAGGTTGGAGAATGGAAGAATGAAAGGTGAGCTGAAAATACCAAAAGCTTTTTCCTCAAGTTGCTGGCTGGATGATAAAAATCGTTAGCACATGTACGCTCGTCAGAATATGGAAACTTTAGCGCCTCACGTCCCATATCCAATGAGGCAAATATAGATATAGGACGCAGATGCTGTATGTCTTTAAGTATTCAATAAGTACATATATATTATATTGAGCTTAATTACTAGTTTCATGCAACAGGGAGAGAGCATTAATTCACTGTTTAAGACAACCAAATGCTTCTTCATTCCCTTATAATATGTACATGTACTTGATTTTTACATGAAGGTGAAAAAAAAAACAAGACTAAACCGGACTGTGGCCCTAAAAAAGACATGAAAAATCCACAACCACACTGTAAACATAAATTAGTCATTTTGACTAATAAAAATTAGTCCTGCCCTACGTCTGAAATGACTAATAAAAATTAGTCAGACAAGCCAGATGACAAACAATAAATAATCAAAAACAAGACAAAAATTAGACAAATGTGACTAATTATAATAAGTAAAATAACTAAATCCAAAAACTTCTGAAATGACAAAAAGTTAGTCATCTGACTTTGCAATTAGTCATTCAAAATGATGACTAATCACATTGATCCTGCGACTCAAGGCTTCATTTCATGTAAAAACAAAAGAAATTAAGCAAATTAAATCATATAATCTTGTCAAAATATTTATTTCAATGTAATCGGGTTTTACCTTCACTTAACTGTGTAACAAAATGTGTATACTCTTAAAAGAATGTTTGAATACATTGCATCATCACAAAGACTTTGTATTACGGGTTACACCTCGTTGAGGTATCATGCAGCTTTAAAAGTGTATTTTTTTCTTAGATATGTGATGTGTCATACATCATATATCTATAAAAAAAAATTAAAATAAATAAAACACTTTTAAAGCTGCATGATAACTCAACGAGGTATAACCCGTAATACAAAGTCTTGTTCTTGGGTTTGAATAAAAGTACATTAATAAAACATAACTATAAAGTAAAAAAAGTAAATTAAATATAACCACAAGTTCAGCTTCAGTGAATCTCTTCAAATTGCAATAAGTTGGCAAAACAGCAAAACAAATGTAGACACGAGGAATATATGCCACATCTGTTTATTACCCCCCCCCCCCCCAGTAGTTGGGTTGCAACAGCAAAGGCGGAGATAATAAGCGCCACACCCCACACACACACAATAGTACTACATACATTTTTGCAATCCAGGTTTCCAGGTTTCTTAGTGGGAAGTAAATTTAGTAACTTACAATTTTGTGCAGTAAATATAAAAACCAAGTTCAAATATAATGCAACTATAATGTAGCACAAGTTATTGTAAAAATCAAAGTATAACTGGTTTGCATTTAAACTTATAAACTGAGTGATAAAATGACAAATGTAATCGAATGAGTCAGTGTAACAAACCTCATACAGGTACCATTACTCAAATTAAATTAAAAAATTGAAATAAGGTTTGGCCCTTCCAGACATTGCTTATTACCTTATAACATTAGGGGTGATATTGCAAAGGAACATTATTTTGGCAAGTGATTTTTCCGTTTTAATGAAAAAAAGCAAGAATAAATCTCAATGAATAGCACCATAACTGATTCCAAATGTGTTGTAAATTGAAAACCAGGGAGTCTTAATTCTTTTACACATTCAGTGAATTCAAAAGACACCAAGACAACCCTCTGGCTAAAACCATAGTTGTTGGTTACATTACTTGTCAAGATGCTGGTTTAATCTCTCAAGTAATGTGACCACTGCACGTTCGATCTTCACATTATCCTGTACATTCAGGATAACTTTCTAGAAGTTGTTGAAGGTTAGCTCTTCTTAAAACTTGCTGGATATGCCAAGTTGAAAATATAAAAACAGGCCAGGTATCTGAGAGGTCCGAATCGCTCTCATTTAATGTATGGTGCGCCATCTTCCTGTATATCAATGAGAACATAAAACCAAAAATACTTTACAATTAGATTGCGATGTCTTTTAGGCAAATGATGTCTTTAGGCAAATGATATTCAACAAATGTTTTGTGAGCGCAACAGCTCCAGTTCCAATGTAGCAGAAAAGGAGGTCACAACCAAAAACCAGCTCTCAACATGAATCAGGAGACAGCTGCTCATTGAGGTGTAAAAGCATGAAAGAGTAAATCTTGCTGGAATGCCCATGAACTACAGGGCTGGTGTTACCACTGCTGTAAAATGTTCAAATTGGGTATAAGCATTCTCAGAGTATACTGACTGGAATATCGAATATAAAAAATTCTCAAAACCACTTCACTCCAAAGGAGTACATGCAGTTTCACAGCGTTGCATATAAGGTACCCGAAAACTCCTTAGATTGTTTATAAACTACAGAAGCCTCAATTTATTTGTAAATGTTTAATTTATTCAATACAATATTTTCAAGCTACACTGTAGTTCTTTGCATATCAAACACAACACACATTATGTACTTACACTCTCCTTAGCAAGTAGCAGCATACTGCTTGTCTTTTCTCTTAACAAAGCCGGAATACCAAGTATGATCATGCGACAGAAGTTGCCTCTGAAACAATGTTTATAAAAGACCACATTTAGTACAAAATATAATCAATCATTTGACAAAAGCTTCTTATTTAAAGCCCTCTACAATATTATTATTGGCAACTCTGATTGACTAACCATGCTTAAAGGGGACTGACATCCTTTATTGTGTGTGTACTTTTCAAGGCGTTTTGTAATAAAAATATTGTTTTTGAGACCCACCTGTGTCTATTTAATAATTGATTTCTGAGTACAAGTATTTTTAAAACAATGTTTGAAGTGTTTGGGGAGGCAACCCGCCCATGGTGGAAGCTTCATTTGCATCAGATATGTGACGTAAGGTCGGAAGATCCGATGTGTCCATGATGTACATGTACATACAAACGTTTCACACCGAAGCGTCGATTTCATTTCTTCCGTGATTTTTGTTTCTGGAACTAATAAAATGCCGGGAAGATGTGTTTCTGCAGGATGCAACAACACCACCAAAGACGGTGTTAGCCTTCATCTGTTCCCGCGACCCAAAATTGCCGTGATTTGGACGAGCAAAGTTCCGACTGACAAGAGTAAAGTGGTCAGGTCCATCGGCTCACATAGTTTTGTGCAGCGATCATTTTGAGCCGAGTTTTGAGCCGAATTTCTCTTCCCGACATGACGTCACAAACAGCTCCTCCGTGCAGGGCGTAAAAGTGGGGGGCATATTTACAATGGTAAAATAACACTCTCAAAAACAATAAAAACACAAAACAAAAATTTTATTGATCTTTTACTGATATAAAAGAATAAAACGATCACATGTGTAACTGTTTGATTTAAATCCATGTCAGTCCCCCTTTAAGTTTCACCCAAGTGCAAATGTGCTCACATTATGGATAAAAACCTAGAAAAACTGAAATGGTGATTGTCTGTAATGTTGAGGTGAATCACGCAAGACAGCAATTTCGCAGATTCTGTTTTTCTGCCTGAATCTTATTTTCATAATTTCTCTTAAATGTCTGCACTTCAGGCAGAATAACTTTAATATCACATAATCTTCACATCAATTAAGACTTGCTTACATTTATTTTATTCTGGAATAGTGGAACTAATAATGTTGTATAGGGGCTTTAACTAGGTTTATCATCCTAAAAGCAACTGACCTTTTCTAGCAATTTCATCCCGTTGCAGAGGGATGTTATCCAGAGCCTTCTGGTGCAAGTCTTCAAATTTCTTGGCCGACCCAAACAGCTTCAGGATGGCACTTTCATACTTCTTCAGGCCTTCGTCCAGAAGTTCTTCTACTCCAGCTCTTGTTCCCTGCAGTCTCTGGAACTCGGATATCTGTTAATATCAAATCAAGAAAGAAAAAAACATAAAATAAAATTACAAATCGAAATATGAAACCCACATTTGCTCTTTAGTTACAGGCCTCTTTACATGTAATGTCCACTTTATATTTAATCATTTTATTATTATTTCTGTAATAAATATTTATTTGCTTTTTTGCACTGATTGACTGAATACATTTTTTTTAAATGGAAGCGATATAAAGCTCATAAAAGTAGTAGGCCTAGTAGTCTGCATTTCTTTATTTAATGAAAAAACAGTAACAATTATATTTACATTTATTTTATGCAATTAAATTTTTCATTGACCAAGCTAAACAAATGTATTTATCAAAACTAATGAAATAAAAAATAAAAACAATAGAAAATAATAGAAAATAATAATGAAATAAAGAAACTTAAATAAAGAAATCAAATAAAGAATTGAAGAAATAAGGAAGTTAAATAAAGAAATGAGTAAAAAAGGAAATTAAGAAATAATAAAAAACAAAAGCAAGATTATAATGTGGGTCATTCCCAACCCCTACAAACAGTGACAAAAACCTAACACAATGGTGCAGTCTGACGTCATTGCGCAGGCATCTTCGGACGGAGAAAATCGGTTATTTTTACGAAGAAAAAACAATTTTTTCCTTGAAAAATAAGTATGCATGAAAGTGCAAATAATTTTGAGCCGTGTTTCCAGATACACTCTGGCAATAAATACCGCATTTGAAGGTATTTTGTAACTTGTTGTCTTGAGTTGTCGTGGAGTTGTATTGAGTTGTCGTGAAACCGTCGAGTTGACGCTAAATAGTGTGACCGAAAATAAGGCCTCAACTAATAAAACATTCACTTAATACAACGAAAACTGGACTTACCTTGCAGTTGATGACATTCCTGAGTTCGTTGACATTATTTTGATGTTTGATGGCTTTGATGAATGCAAGATTGCAATAGATTATGACAGCGTTCTAGCAAACAATATTGCTGTGCACACAATAAGCAATCGAACAATGCATTGACACGTCGATACAATGGCGGCCAATAATGCAAACGTGGCGCGCGCGCGGTTCAATGTCAATGGTACCCGTTCAATGCATGGACAATACGCGAACCGCAAACTACCAGTTGCGTTCAACCAATAGGAACTTAGCAGTTGCATATCCGTACCAATTTCGTTTTTCTTAGTCGTATGACGAGACACATTAGTCATTGACGAAATAATAATGTTCCCATCCAGGCAAATTATTTGTGATTTTGTCACCGATTTGAAAGAAATAACATTCAATTATCACTGAATGAATCAAATGGTACACAAAATGTATCACAAAAAAATTATCATGACCATTTTCATGAATTTAATACTACAAAAATGTTTAAAAAATATGTGTTTATGAAAAAGATCATAGTCCGAATGACTTGAAATAAACCCCAGCTAAAATTCATTCTGAAAAGCAATTATAAACTTGAAATAATCAAGTTTTGCTCATAACGAATGACTTATTTTTATTAGTCACAAACATCAGCAATGACTAACCTAAATTGGTCATTTGTGACTAAACATTAGTCCTACGTTGATTTAATTAGTCATTGAGACTTGACTAATCTAAATTAGTCATTTTGACTAATTTATGAGCACCAATGACTAACTTATGTTTACAGTGCAGTGCATGGTAAGTGTCCCCTTTTATCTGTTTTTGATGAAGATGCATTCTTGATGGGTATATACCTACATGTACTTCGGTTCTTGGCAAAGGATTTTGTTTATAGTTGGTCTAGATTTGAAATGAATCTATTCGGTATCACCTTAACAGATTGATCAGTATAAAATTCATCGGGTATACTGAACAAGTTTTGGGCAGTACTTAACTCTATGAAATATTTGCTTTTGGTATACTTAACTCTTATTTATTGTTAGCCTTACACTGATGTATGTAACAAAAAATTCATATATTTACATACAAACACAGATACAAACAAAACAACACTGCTGGGTACCTCACTGTTATCCAGTGAGGTACAGTATTTAGTGTGTGATTTAGAAAATAGTTTCAAACCCACTAGTGTAATGCTGCCTAATCACATTGTCCCTTTATTTGTCTTAGTTGGTTTTGTAGTGATTGCAACTAATACGGGAACATTTTTTCATTATTTCACAACTTGTTTTCTCCTACACGCAGAAGCACTGAATAGGACACAAATCCAACCACTGCTGCAGGCCATCCGTGAAATGGATGTCCCTCATATAGACACAGCATCAATCCCAGAGGTTGTGCGATCGGATCCAGCACAGTCATTCATATATGAGACAAGTGAAACACATGACTACTTCAGATTGATGACATTGCCAATGAAATTGTCTCTTGGGAGGTAATGACAGTTGGGCAACTTATGCTGGCATGTGTAGTCATTGCCTTCTCTAGACATGAAACTTGCCCCACTTGCTGTGCTACAGACTGCAGTAGAGACACCTGCTCATCTGACTACACAGTGCAAGCCGCATCAAAGCAGCATTTCACAAAAGTTACTATTGGTAATATGGAAATCACTAAAGAAATCTGGGGACCTTGGCTGGTTTCTTGGATGACAAGGTAAGTTTATGGAGAAATAGTACCTATATAAATTGTGCAATTTCAAATGGAGATGAAATTTAATATCAGTTTTCCAATTCTGTTCGTGTATTTTTAAACACAAGACCTATATTTAAAATAAATTTGATTCTTTTCCTCCTTTTCTCAAGAACGAATTCACTTCAGTCGTAAGTATTAAAAAGATACTGGCAATTTTTCATTTCATGCTTGTAGAATATTAGCGCTTGCAGTATTTTTATGATGAAAGCAAATTAACATGGCATTGGAGATATTACACTCGTCTTCAGTATGAACATCCACCTTAATCCGCTTTCATTAATTCCCCAACACTTGTTTCATCCTCTTGGGTACCTTTAAATTTGCTTTACACACCTCCATAGCAATATGGCACTAACAATTATAAATTGTTCCAACTGGGGTTTTGTTGCAGGTCATAAGCTCTTTTGTTTAAAGATGTTTTGTGTTTTGTCAAGTCTAGTCGTGTCTTTTCATGCTGTGTCATGTACTGTTTTGTTT